>PVJC01000161.1:0-106755 GCA_004026665.1 Murina feae
AAGAAAGAAAGAAAGAAAGAAAGAAAGAAAGAAAGAAAGAAAGAAAGAAAAGCCCACATCACTACAGTCTGCTCCGTCCCCCCTCGCTGTACCTTTCCACCTTTGCATCCATCATAAGCATCCAGCTTGCCCTCTGCCAACCTCGTTCTCTCCTGGGCATGTCATTGATTTTCTAATGGGATTGGTTGTGTTTGAAAATTGTCCTTTTCCCCCCTGGTTCAGCAGATGGACCTTGGGTTTGGGAGTTAGGAGTCCAGCATTGGGCTCCTGGCTGTCTTTTTCCAGCTTTGTGACAAGCCTCAGAGCCTCGCCTTCCACAGCCATACACCCTCCTTGTGGGTTGTTAGGGAGATTCTGTCTCCCAGCTTATCTGGATGTGAGCTAGGTCATGTTCATCTGGGGGCCCCAGCACCCAGCTCATGAGAAGTAGCTCCTTGATGTTTGTTGAGTGAAAGAGGCATACACACACACACACACACACACACAGCAGACTCTTGGCCAAAAAGCTTCACCATGAGGATGTGGCCGATGTCCAGCCCCCATCCCATCCTACCTCCCAGCCGTCTCCTTCAAGCTGCGTCCGGACTGCCTCCAAGTGGAGACTCTGATAGACTTTTTAAATTGTCTTTCACAAAGCAACTTCGGAAGTTGGATTTCTGGTGTCTGGGAACACTGTGTGGGTGCTTTTCTGTTCCGTCACCCATGGGCATGGCGTATCTTCCCTGCCATCCGGGAAGCTTGGCAAAGCAGAGAGACAGTTGTTTGCCTCTACTCCTCAGAGGCGCCTGGCCTCAGAAACCTGTGCTGCTGAGCAAGAGTGATGGACGGAGCGAGAAACAAGTGTATGTGTGAGTGAAGAGTGAGCCTGGGCTTTGCTACAGCGCAAATGACCTTGGAGAAGTGCATCTAGGGTCTGCATTTCTAACGCATGAGCCATGGATAAGCAATTCTGCCAGACATTCAAAAAATGCAAACATGTGTGTGTTGTGTTTTTGTTTGTTTGTTTGTTTGTTTGTTTGTTTTTGCAGGGGGAGGGTGTGTGAGGTGCTTTCCAGGGCCAGAACAGTCTAGAAAACACTGGAGTTGAACAAAGTTCAGCAGGCTTCTTCGGGCAGGACTTCTCAGAGCCTTTACTGTGCTAGCATGCTTTGCAGATTTCTCAAAGGAGTAGAGATTATAGTTTTCTGCAAGATGTCGATCATGGAGCCTGTGTTTCAAGCACGGGGTTCAGCAGAACAGGTGGTAGAAAAGCTGTTCGGGGAGGGGGCGCTGTTTGGAGGAGCTGAACCGCCCTGGTCTGGCCGAAGGAGAGGCAACTGCAAGAGAGAGCAGATGGCCACGCAGCCCAGGTCAAGAGTGGGTCCAGGAGCAACAGCCTTGCTTGTTGCAAGGCAGGTGACCCCCTGCGAGACAGACTTGGCGTCTCCCAGGAGCCAGGGATGTGGTTATTGTTGTTGTCAGTGAACAATTACCTGCCTCTATTCAGGGCGAACAAAGGATTCTGCTGGGTTTCATGTTTTCTTCTTCTTTTGTCCCCACTGGGTCCCGGCCACAGGCCACGGTTCCCCCCAGAAAATGCTTGTGGAGGGTTAATCCATAAGGTCACTTGAAAAAGAAGCCATTATTCCCTTCTTAAAGGTTAATGTATTTTTTCCAGGAGTGTGTGAGTGGAAATTTCAAGTATCCCACATTCTTCATTTAGCTGGGTAATGTCCTGAGCTATTCCAGAAAAAATGAGCGAGACAACAAGAGAGCACAGCGGGAGGTGGGAGGGCAGCAGGGGTGGCTGGCTCTCCCAGGTGGCATCCCTGGCTCAGGAAACACAGAGTCTGCTAAGGATGCTAAGACAGACTTAACAGAAACCCCTAGGTGCCAAAATGGCCAAAATAGCAAAGGGAAGGGTGGGCCAGTGATGGGTTGACCAGTTGGCCAGCAACTGGAGTAATTTATCCCAGAAGTCTGCCTGGAGGAAGTGGATTTTGCATACTTCCTTGGATGCAGGGAGAAAAGGAGGAAGGGAGGAAGGGAGGAAGGGAGGGAATTCAGCCGGATAGCCCAAAGGCATACCCAAGAGAGGCTGGAGCTGGAGGCTTTGATCCTCACCAGACCTCTATCACACTCCTCTGTGGAAATACCGCTGATTTTCCTCTACCTTAAAGAAGGTAGCAGGGCAGTGATCACCCAGAATAAAGACCTTATTTCTCAACCTCCCTCATAGCTAGATGTTGCCCTATGATAGATTTGGCCATTGTAATGTGAGTGGAAGTGGTGTAAGCCATTTCCAAATCACACTCTTAATTGGAAAGGGCAAGCCCCCCTCCATGTCCCTTTATTCCTTCCCGCTGGCACACAGAAGTAATGGCAGGAACTGGAGCAGTCATTTGGATCTTGAATTGGGAGTTATGTGTATGAGACACAGAGAAATGAGGTATAATTCACCTGGGTCTCTGAAGACCACAGAGCTTCCCTATTCACACTCTGAGCTGTGACCCTAGACCTTTATGGGAGAAAGAAATGAAGGTGTTGTTTTAGCCACTCTAATTTAGGGTCTGTCTGGTACAGCAGCCAAACCTATAACGTAAGACACCCCAAGGCAGTCCCAATAAACATACAATCTAAATAAAAGGGAGAGGTTTGCTATGCAAATACAGCTTTGAAGCTGCTTCCATTTGGAAACTGGGGGAGCAAGGGGGCCCTCACTACTACTCTGCTCTGTTCTACATGTCTCCAGCCAGCCTCCCTCCTCCATCTGGCCAGCTGCCAGCTCCCTCCCCACCCCAGGTCTCAGCATACATCTCAGGACAGAGGAAGGACTGAGGTAAAGGAGGGTGCTCAGGCAACAAAGGCCCACGGAGACTTCTCGTCCTCAGCAGCCCCTGACCTTCACCTTGGCCTCCCCTCTCCCTATGGACGGGGCAGCTGCAGAGAATCAGGGTCAGATGTGCCGAGGGGCCGCTGGGAACAAAAGGCTGTCAGGATTGCAGATAGGCCTGCCAGGATGTCAGAATAAAAATTCAAGTCCAGGTTCATCTGGCCTCCGCCGGGCGGGGCTGCTTTTCTCGATGATCTCAGCGTCCCCATTCCACCCTGTTCCCATAAAATCACAGGACTTCTGCCAATTAACGGCCTGCCAGCCGGGCCCTCTGAATGTAATCAGCCGTAATTACTTAATAGCCTGAAGTTTGGGAGGCTTCTTTTGAAGCCTGGAATCCTCAGCCCAGTAGCCCAGTGCTCTGGAAAAGCCGGTGCTGCCCCAACCATACCAATCATCTCTGCATTCCTGCTTCTCGGGGGCACCTTGCCATCCCACTGACAGCACCGTGCATGCTCCGGGCTCCCGGCCCCCATCCCAGCGACGTCCCAGCACAGATTCCTGAGAGAAAACAAAGCACAGAGCACAAAGGGCTTGGCTGCAACCACACACATCCACACACACCAAGAGAGATCGAAGACAGTGCCCACTGGGTGCCAGAGATCATTGGAGAAGGAGAAGGGCTATAATCAGGGAGAAGATGTAATATGCAATACTTCATGTTGGATTAAGTGTTCCGTGCAGCTGGAAAGCGAGGCTGTAGATAGAAAACAAATGTTCCAACATCTTCGCGGGTGACCTCCAAGTTTCCACAGGCTCCTAATCCTCCCTCATAACTCAAGCTCGTTGGCTGGGAGATGATGGCTTGGCCGGTGGAATTCCACGATCAATCAGCGCTTCTCCCAAGGCCAGCGCTTCCCTCCACGGACCGTGCGCTGACCCGCCTCTCCAGCAGGACGGACGCCATGTTTCCATGGGCTGGGCAGAAAACCACCTCTGAGCTCATCTTCCCCAGCTCAGCCGGTGCAGGGCGGGGAGGACTGGGAAGAGGGCAGGGAGTGTCCCAGATGGAGCCAGTGTTCTGAAGGTCACCCTTCTCAAGCTTGTCCTTGGTGGAGGGGTCTTTTGGTGATTTTAGCCTCCATCCTTCTGTTGGTCAGCGTGCCTACCCTTCTTCCCTCCTCCCTCCTTTCCCTTCTTCCTTCCCCCTTTCTTTTTTCCTTCCTTTCATCCTTCCTTCCCTCCCTTCTTTCCCCCTTCCTTCCTTCCCTCTCCCCTCCTTTTTTCCCCTTCCTTCTCCTGTCTACCACCAGTCATGCTCTAATCTTAGCATCACTTAAAAGCATCTTCAACTTATCCTATCATAAGTAAAACTTTTGGTCTGCTTCTGTATGTGTAGGCAGCTTCTGAAAAGACTTCCCCCAGGCCTGGGTTTCACACCCTCATGTAGCCCCTCCCTTAGAGTGTGGTCAGAACCCAGTGACTCGCTGCTAACAAATAGACTGTGGCAGATGTGACGGCAGGTCACATCTGAGATTGTTTCAGAAACTGACGTCCATCTTGCCCAGCCCCACGGAGAGGCCTGGGCAGTGGGGAGCTGGTGTGTCTGGCCAACAGCCAGCAAGGTCCTGAGGCCTCAGTGCAGCTGTGTGAGTGGTCTTGGAGGCAGCTCCTCCCCCAGGGGAGCCTTAAGATGACCATAGTGCCGGCTAGCACCTTGACTGCAGCCACATGAGAGACCCTGAGCCAGAAGCACTCCACTAAGCCGCAGACACTGGGAGACAGTACGTAGGGGTTGCTTCGTCACTCAGTTGCTTTGTCACTCAGTGGTAGGTGACTATTACACCCAGGTCCCTGGCTTGTGGCTGCATCACCCCATCTCTGCCTCCAACTTCATGTGCCTTCTCTGTGTCTGCTCTCCTTCTGTCTCTTTATAAGGACATGTGTCATTGGGTGTAGAACCCACCTGGGTGATCCTGAATGATCTCCTCTCAAGATCCTTAACTTAGTTATGTCTATAAGACCCTTTCTCCAAATAAGGTCCCAGTCGCAGGTTGGGGGGGACATATCTTTGGGGGAATACTATTTAACCCACATCTTGCTCACCAATGTGTTTAACTCTTGGGCTCCAGCAATTCCCAGCCTGTCTGGGAACGCTCACCAAGTGTTTGTTGAGGGAGTAAATGAATGGATGAATGAGCTCACCCATTACTTTAGTGCTCTCACATCAGACTCACCAGGAGGGCTTCTTAGAACAGATTGCGGAGCCGCACTCAGAGTTTCTGACCCAGCAGTGTCTGGGGTAAGGCCTAAGGATTTGCATTGCCAATGAGTTTCCCAGGGTGCTGCTGCTGCTGCTGCTGGGGGAGGGTGGGCCATACTTTGAGCACCCTGCTCTAGGTGGCTGTTCTTCCATTCAGCCATTAGCACCTGGGCTGTAATTAACATTTTATTTTCCCCCTCAAAGAGCTGATAGGCCTCTAGCATCTCCCCGCTGTCCCAGGCTCTTCCTTGTCAAGGAGAAAAAGCTATCTGATTACCTAATTCTTCCCAGGAGTCTGGTACCTCGTGTCCTCCTGTAATGGGACAACTCAGGAATCCAGGCTGCCTAATTCAGCAGAGGCAGGGTTGAGTCCTATATGAGCGCTTATTCCAATCCTGAGGGCAGCGTGGGAGAATAGCAGGTCACCCACAAATATCTGCTCTGCACCCCATAAGCCAGTTGTTAATATTGGGTAGGACAAAGATTATGTGGTGAAGTAAGATGTGCAGGTATGGAAAGTGGGTATGGGATAATCATTACAGGTTACAAGTCATGGGGAATGGGAAGGGGGTTTTGGGAGTGGGTACCTCCAGGTGCCCTGGGACCAGTCCACAGGTAATAGAAGCTGGGGTTGTAAAGAGCAGGTGCCTCCAGACTAGACTGTCTCAGCCACGAGGTTGTAAATCTTTCCAGGATGACAGGCAGTTCTCAGGACAGGAGGATGGACTGCATTCCGATGTGAGCTTCCATGTCCAGGGCATGCAACTCCCAGCCAGGTTAGAATGTGCTTTCTCTAATCAGAACAGAATAATCACAGTTAACAGAGCAGGATTAATAGTTCTTATCATTATAGTTAGTTTCCAGTGTTCTCTTTCTGCCCCTGACACTCCCTGGTGATAACTGCAATGAAAACAGCTCTCTGAAGAAGACAGAGCAGAAGCAAAGATGGAGCCTCCACCAGTGACTGGGCACTGCTGGTGCAGAAGGTCAGGGTTCCTGGATTCTCTCAAATCACAGTCCTGGGCGTGGGGTGCACCAGAGTTTAGGGGCTGGTCCAAGACTCACCCCAAATAGAATTTTTGGGTTCTGGGCACATGTTCCATAGAGAAGAAAATACAGACAGGGACTATTTTTTGGAGGGAAATCACCATTGAGATGGATTTTTAGCTGGGAAGACAGGCAATGCATTGGGGTGGGTTGCCCCTTAAGCACAGGTGCCTCACCTGGGGTGCTGGCTCAGCGCCTCCCATCTTGTCCAGCAAGGCCTGGGGTTATATTTTTTCTTTCCTTTTTGACTTTATTTTTTTAAAGCATTATAAAGATGAGATTCATACGCCACACGATTCACCCACTTTAATTGTACGATCTAACGGTTTTTAGTATATTCACAGATATGTGCAATCAATTTAGGTTATGTTTGCAACCCCAGAAAGAAACCCCATAACCTTTAGCTGTCCCACTCCTATCCCCGAACCCCACCCCCAGCCCTGAGCAACCACGAGTCTACTTTTTGTCCCTGTAGATCTCCCTAGTCTGGGTTTTCATCTATTCGGACTCACCTCCTATTTGTGTTTTACGATCACCTTCTTTCGCCCAGCATAATGCTTTCGAGGTTCATTCGTGTTGCAGCAGATGTCAGGGCTCTCTTCCTTTTCCCGACTGAATAATTCATATTCCATTTTCTGGATAAACTACATTTTGTTTAGCCACTCATCAGCTGATGGAAATGTGGGTTGTTTTGACTATTATGAATGCTGCTGTGGACATTTGTGGACACATTCTGTGAAGACCTGTGTTTTCATTTCTCTCGGGCCGACGCCTAGGACTGAATTGCTAGGTCACATGGAACTCTATGTTTAATCGTTTGAGAAAATGCTGTGCTGTTTTCCAAAGCAGCTGAACCATTTTCACTTCCCACCAGCAGTGTATGACGGTTCCGATTTTCCCACCTCCTGGCCAACACTAACTACTGGACTTTCTTACTCCAGCCATCCTATTGGGTGTGTGTGGTTTTGATTTGCCTTTTCCCCATGACAGATGCTGCGCTTACTGGCCATTTGTATATTTTCCTTGGAGAAGTGTCCACTCAGATTCTTTGCTTATTCTAAAATTGGGTGTTGTTGTTTATGTTATTAAGCTGCAAGCATTTATTATGTATTCTGGATACTAGACCCTTACCAGAGTCTAGTAAATATTTTTTTCCTATTCAGTGTTCTGTCTTTTCACTTTCTCTTTTTAGATTAAAAAAAAAATCCTCACCCAAGAATATTTTATTGATTGTAGCGAGAGAGGAAGGAGGTAAGAGAGAGAGGAGAGAGAGAGAGAGAGAGAGAGAGAGAGAGAGAGAGAGAGAGAGAGAGAAACATCGATTGGTTGCCTCCCATACACCCTGACTGAAACCTTTTGGTGTAAAGGGTGATGTTCCAACCAACTGAGCCACCTAGCCATGGCTGTCTTCACTTTCTCAATGGTGTCCTTTGAGGCTCAAGTTGTTAATTGTGAAGAAGTCCAATTCATCTGTATTTTTTGTTGTTGCTCATACTTTTAGTGTTTGTAAGATCCTTTGCCAAGCCAAGATCATGACAATTTGCCCCTGTGTTTTCTTCTAATAGTTTTATAGTTTCCACTTTCACGTTTAGATCTTTGCTCCATTTTGAATTAATTGTATATATGGTATGAGGCAGAGATTTACTTTATTCTTTTGCATATGAATGTCCAGTTGTCCCCGCACCATTGGTCAAAAACACAATTCTATTCCCATTGGATGGTCTTGACACTCTTGTCAAATGGAAGAATCTTTTTAAAGTCAAGTTTATTGAGGTATAATTTTCTTAGAGTGAAGTTCACCCTTTTCAAGTATACAGTTCCATGAATTTTGACAGATAAATACAATCTTGTAGCCACTGTTGTCATTAAGGTATGGAATCGTTTCTAACCCCAGAAAGTTTTCTCGTGCCTCTTCGTGTGGTCAAGCTCTCTCCCAACCCCCAGCCCTCAGAAACCACTGGTTTCTTTCCTGTCCATATAGTTTTGCCTTTTCCAGCATGTCATGTGCATGAATCATGCAGTGCGTATCTTTGTGAGCCTGGCTTCTGCCACTTAGCAGAATGCGTTTGACATCCATCCATGCTGTGCAAATATCAGTAATTGGTTTCTTTTGATTGACAAGTAGTCTAACATTGTAGGGATAAACCATCATTTGTTGACAGACCTCCAGGGTGGTTTCTAGATTTGGCAATTACAAATACAGTTGCTATCCATGTCCACCCATGTGCAGGCTTCTCGTGAACATGAGTTTCCCTTTCTCTTGGCTAAGTACAAGTGGCATTGCTGTGTCCTATGATGAATATATGTTTAACTTCACGAGGAAATGCCCGGCTCTTTTCCACAGTGGCACACCATTTTGCATTGCCACCTGCAATAAATGAGAGTTCTGGTTGTTCTCTCCCCTTGTCACCGCACAGAACTGTCAGGCTTAGAAATGTTTTCTATTCTAATAGGTGTGCAGATGTGTCTCAGTGTGATTTTAATTTAGATTTCTCAGATGATGAGTGATGTTAAGCATCTTTTTGTGTATTTATTGACTACTCATAGATCTTTTGTGAAATTCCAGTTCAAATCTTTTGCCTTTGAGATTTTTTTTTTTAATTACTGTGTTGTGAAAGCTCTTCCTATATTCTTGATATGTGTGTTCTCTGGTGTGGTCTGGCAAACATTTTCTCTCGAGTTATGGCTTGTTGTATCAGTTCTCTATTACTGTGTAACAACTTATCTCCAACCTTAGAGATGAAGATGACAGACATTTATTATTTCCCTCAGTTTCCGGGGATCATGAATTGAGAAGCAGCTCAGCCAGGCTGGTTCTAGCTTGGGCTTTCTCATGAGGTTGCCAGCAACACATCAACCAGGGCTGGAGTCATCAGAAGGTTGGACTTGGACTGGAGGATCGGCCTTCATGGTGACTCACTCACCTGGTGCTGCTTGAGCCTCCTCACAGCATGGCTGCCAGCTTCCTGCTGAGGGAGCAAGCTAAGAGAAGGCAAGGTGGAAGGCAGAAGGTCTTTTATGACCTCAGAAGTTACATGATAGCTTCCACAAAATCTTGCTTAGGTTTATACAGATCAGACTTATTCGATATAAGAAGACATTTATAAGGCATGAATGAATGAATGAATGAATGAATGAATGAATAGCAAGAGGTGAGAATCTTTGAGGATCATCTCGATGACTGGGGACCAACATTTTTATTTTCATCTTCTTACCAACCTGGGGATTTGGTCGTCCCTCCTGAGCCGCAGTGTCTTTATCTGAAAATGGGGGTGCTGATCTCATGTTCAGGAGATAACATCTGTGAAAGCACTTTGTGGACCCATGTGGTCCATTCAGCTCCATGTAACTGAACTCCAGCTTCTCCCAGACCCCAGGCATTCATCCCCTCATTCATTTATGTATTAGACACCCACCATGAGCCTGGCACTGGGTGCTAGTGACTTAGCTGTGGACAAACTAGAGGTCCTGTCCTCACCAAGCTTCTCATGGGGAAAAATGGGCAGTCAACCAACACTAAGAGGAAATGAAAGCTAAGCAGAGTAGCATCAGCAACTCATAGGGCGTTCCCGATGTTTTCTGTAATTCTACCAGGATCCTACAATGAAACCATGATCCAGTCCATTTTACAGATTTTGTAAAAATTCAGAAAGATTCAGTGAGTTGCCCAAGGTCATGCAGCTGGACAAACCCAGTGGCATCTGGCTCACAGCCTCTGGGGAAGAGAGTCAACTCCTAACACTCCTGAAGCATCCATGAGAGTATTGGGGATGGGTGGGTGGGTGCTGGACCATAGGGGAGAGGCAGACCTCCTCACGAGTTCTAGCATTGCCCAAAGAGGGAAGTCCCTGGGTACCACCACAGTCCCCCCAAGGTCCCAGCAGAGCCACTGGCCCCTAGGCTCCTGATCAGGGCTGAGCCAGATTTCATGAGCAATTACACTCCATGCAAGATGAGACCGCAGATGAGATGCTTAATTAGATTCTGTTTAAGCCTTGGGTTTCTTTGAAATGAAACCACCAGAGGGCTGTGGGTGTTATGCGTGTGTCTGTTTTCCCAGAAACAGTCTCTGAGGCTGGAATGAAAACACAGCTGCTGCTCCGAGGGCATATGGCTGGCTCCAGAGTGTGATCCGGTGCCCACACCCGACCCCCACATACCCTGGGCCATCTGACTGCTGCCGTTGGTGGGAAACCATTCGGGGGGGGGGGGCAGGGTGGACTGTTTCTCACTCGGGAGATGCCAGGTATCAGGAGATGCCAGGTCTGAGCCCAGATGGCCCCTGACTACCAGGAAGGCCTGCCTGGGGCCCCAATCCAGCTGGCCTCTGGGCTTCCTCTACAGGCCTCTCTCTCGGAGGAACCTCCACAGTCACCTGTGCAAGCTGGTGGTGACCCTGTAAGGAGCAGCTGTAATGTGATTCCTGGCAGCAGGGGCCTTGTCTGTGTTGCTCAGGCAGGAGCCACGAGCTTGTGCGTGGTTAGGGACACAGCCTGCCCCAGCTGTGTTTCTGAAAGGCAGGTGTCACGTGGAGGGTTCTGGTTCCTTGGGCACCCGCATCAGCTGGGGAAAGGGTTGCCAGGATAAGTGCCGGACACCCAGTCAAATTCAAATTTCAAATAAACAATCAATAATCTCTCAGTGCAAGCATGTCCCAGGAAAGCACACACCCTCTCTGGTCCTTACCTCACTGCTGTAACAAGTGGGGATCTTAAAACACGCCTCACAGGGCTACTGGGGGCGTTGGCGTGAACACAGAATCTGGAAGACAATTTGGTCTGGCTGGGGGAGGGAATGGCGCTGAGCTCAGCTTTCATCTGAAAGCCGCATGTGCCCCTTCTGACTCCTCCAGTCCAGTCTCTATGATGACCGTGGGCCCCCTTTCCCCTTACCATGCTCCCTCCTGTCTTCCCTGTTTAATCACCAGCAGCTCCCTGTCCCTTGCTTTCACTGAGCTCGTTAGAGTGGCTCGATGCCCACCCGGGGGCAATTACTGAACTCCCTCCCTCTGTCCCGTGAGCTCTGAGAGGGCAGGGCCATGCTGGCTCTCGTTCATCATGCTCTCCAGCACCGCACACCTCGTGGCTCACAGCAGGACCATGGGTGGAAGGAGGCAGAAAGATGGAGGCTCAGGAATCTCATGCTGAGCCCTACGCTCCTCCTCCACTCCTTTGTTCTGATCCCTTCCACAGACAGCCACGAGGCCCAGAGCAGAGGGAGGAAGCCACGGAGGCTGTTGGCTGCCATGGGTCTTGCAAGTTTGAGGTGAAATGTTCTGTGTGGCTTTTCTGAGGCTGGCTGGTGCCAAAATAGACACATTCCCCATCCTGCTTCTCCTGCCCTGGCTGCAGCAGACTCCTCTGGCCTGCAGATATGCTGGAGCCAGGCTCTGACTTCCCGTTCAGGCCACACAGTAATCTGCTCCTTCCCACCAGCTTGCCCAGGCAGCTACCCGTGCGAACCAGCCTAATGTGGACCTGGGTCAGGTCTCCATCACCTGCTTCCCTGCACATCCACTGGGACTCCCGCTCAGTCCAGAGGACAGGAGTAGGACCCTGGAGCGAAGGGACAGCCACAGGGACATAGTCCTCCCAAGTCTGCAGTTCAAAGCAGTTAGAGGAAAACCCGGATGTCACTGCCCATCGGCTTGATGTACTCATTTCACATTAAAACAAATACACGAGAGGCTGGACGGAGGGCACAGAGTGTGGGGAGCACCAAACCTGAGTTCAGTACCAAACCCTAATCTTGGCCTTCGCCTCCTTGATTCCAGTCCCTTCCAAGATTCCAAGAATCAAAGTAAAATTGTTGGGCCACACACCAGCCACAATCACCTCTCCGCTAGTGGGTTGGGGAGAGCCAGGGCCTTCCCAGGAGGGTGAGGGAGGCTCATGGGGAACCTGGGAAAGGATTGTCAGTATGTGGGCAGCACTATCCTAGAGCAACAATTCCGTTTGTCTGTGGACCTGCTCCTGCCCTCCTCCCTGTGAGAGACAACAAGCTCCACGAAGCAGGGGTTCATCGCCCCCCAGCTCCTGGGCCAGGGCAGGCCGGGAGGCCTCAGGACCCGTTTGCTGTGGGCAGGAGGCCAGCCAAGGTCTTCCTGTCGTGTCATTTACTCTTCCTGTCACCCCCACTTTATAGATGTGGACACTGAGAGCAGGGACTCCTGGTATGTGTGAGAGCTCAGGAAGGCTTCAGAGCCCCACAGGGTCCATGGGGGAGGCTAGGAGGGAGGCCTCTGAGGACCCTGCTTTTCATTTCTCCTGATAGACCATCATCCTGAAGCTCCCTGTTGAGTCTGGATGGGTGAGTGGGCTGTGGAGGGGCCCAAGGTTTGATGAGGCAGAAAGAGCCAGACCACAGGACAGGCAGCGCTAACCAAAGCTGACGCTCACACATGTCCGAGGGCCCTGGGCCTCAACTCAGAGGCCTCCATGGAAACTTCCTTCTTCCTGGACCCCAAACAGGCCCCTCAGAAGGATGGCTACCAACCAGCACCACGGCCCCCGCCCCCCACCCAGCAGCTGTGAGAGTCAGTGGGCCTCCAGGTGGGGGTGCCAAGAAGGAAGGTGGAACCAATGTTTCTTGGGCATTTCTGCCAGCATGAGGGCCATGAGCTTGAATTGGGCAGGTGATTAAACTACTCTGGGCCTCAGTTTACCCATTTCAAAAGGCCACAGGCCCAGGGGCCACACTCTGGCCCGCATTCCCAAAGTTCAGGTCCTCCTGCCAGCAGTGCCCACCTGGGCCTTCTGCTCCTCCCATATTAACACAGCTGCGTGTGGGCCGGCAGTAGCTCCCTTCAGCCTTGAACCTGTGAACTAGGCCCTGGCGTTGGTGCACATCTTCCAGACAAGGTCACTGAGGCCCAGCGATGTGGAGGGATGGGTGCCCGCAGGCCCTCACAGTAGCAATGGCAGGAGGCGTTCCAGGGCGACCCCGCTGGACTCCAGCGTATTTGACCTTTTCACCCAGACTCACACTTTGCTTGAAGCATCCAGGTGGTTGGAGAGGAAGCGATTCCCTCCCTCCCTCCCTCTCTCCCTCCTTTCACTCATCCCTCCCCACTCCTGCTATCCATTCATACATGGTTTGGAGTCCTTCCTCTCATCTCTCTCTCTCTCTCTCCCCCGCCCCTGCCCATTTTCGGCTCACTGCACATACCCCCAGGCTGTGAGCTCCCCAAGGGCAGCACCCTGGTGCAGCCAGGCAGACACCTGGCGGAAGACACGGCTCTTGCACCTGCAGACTAGCCATCGGCCAAGGGAAGGCCCTGCGGATGGGCACGGAGAGGAGGCCCGAGAGGTGGGCCCGGTGCCCCTGCCAGCAGGAGCCGTCGTTTACTCTGGCACCCCATGAATAGACTTGGGGAGATGCTGTGCCCCACTTCCTTGGGGAGGCCCCTCGTCTTTCTTAAGTCATTCCATCCTGTGGACAATGCCTATTCTTTGCCCGGGGCACCTGCCAAGGTCAATGTTTGGATTGTTTTAAAAACTTACATTCTATCACTGTGGGAACCTGGGCAGACAGAAACCTTTTTGTTGTTGTTTTAAGGAGGTGGCTGGGTGGGAGGCATGGGCAGGAAGCTTTATTATTATTTTAAGTGTTCCTATATTGCTTTAACACGAGACATGATTTGTATGGTCTTGGCTTCCTGCGGCTCCAAGAATATGAATTTATATATTATGTTCGGGCCTTTTTCCTCTTCCTCCCCTGAGAGGGTCATACAGTCTGGGCCATTTCCCAGATAAAAGAAAAAGGACAGAGGAAGAAGGACAGGGGAGGGAGGTGGGAGGTCCTGGGACCCTCCTGTGCCCAGGAGGAGAGTTTGAAAGCTGCAGCCAGAAAGTCGCCTTGTTTGTCTGAGCCATCAGCTGTGCAGGAGGGCGAGAGGCCTGATTTCAGGGGACAGGGACAAAATTAGATCAGGCCTGGGCTTCAGGTACGGGGAGCCTGGGGACCTGTTTCAGGCAGGCTAACTACCATCTCGTGCCCATGGCACAGCTGCCGCCAACATTAGGGTCCCCAGATTGGATGCCGTGCCTCTGGCCTATCTCAGGCTCAGGCAAACCAGGACACAGCTGCCCTCAGCCCCTAGCCCAGGACACAGGGGCTTGTCCTTGGTGAGATGGGACACCAAAGCTCATCTGGGGGGACCAGCAAGCCCCTCTGTGGGCTAGAGAAGGACATGTGGGTGAGGGGCATAAAGGGTGAGAGGGGCGTTAGCAGGGGCCACTGTGTGGACACAGAGATGGAGGAGGGCAGGCATGGGAGCTGTCACTCAGAACAGTGAGCTGTGCTGCTGGCCAGACTGATGGGAGGGCACAGCACATCCCAGCAGCCTGCACAGCGAGGCCTCCCCAGGGCCTCGGGGTCACCCGCCAGGCTGCCCTTCCTTCAAAGGCTGGCTCACCTGGTCTCTCCGTGACGCACCAGGGCCAGCCTGAGTCATCGTGCCCACGCTCCTGGGCCCCTGTGGACAGCCCGCTCTGTCTGAGCACTTGCCCACACCTCCACGCGCTCCCTGCAAACGTGCCCTCCCAGCCCCTTTCCCACTCCAGGGGAGCTCCCCTGGGCAGCTCACCCCTCCTATCTGCATCCTGGCAAGGACACTGCCCACACTTAGGGCACTGTGCCACACACCCACCTGGAGGCTCAGTTAGAAGTGGACAAATGGTGATGGGAAAAATTAAATTAAATTAAATAATTTCTAAAAAAGAAGTGGGCAGACTTACCTGGAAGGTGAGGAGCCAGGGGCACATGAAAACAACAACCCCTGGGGGCTCGAGCCCTGTCGTCTGGGACTGTTTTCTGTACCAGGACTGTGTCTGCTACTCTCTACACTGCTTGGCTGTGCATCTTTGGGCAAGTGACTTAACCTCTCTGAGCTTCAGTTTCCTGTCCAATGGGGCTAGTGGCAGTTCTTTCCTTGTGGCCTCACAGTGGGCGTGGGGGATTGACACACACAAAGAATTTAGAGCACTGCCTGGCACTAGGCACCCCTGGTTCATCTTTCGATCTCCCCTCTGGCCCCGAGATCCCTGTCCCCCAATACCTGGGTGCCCTGTGCCAGGCCCCTGTGTGTGCTTGTGCTGGTTGTGACATGGGAGACACAGACACTCCCCTTGTTGGCGTGCCCATCTCAGCCAAGTGCCACCAGTGGCTGAGTGTCCTCTGGGTGCTGGTTGAGGCCACTTGGCATGTCTTTTCTCATTGTGATCCCACAACTGTCCCAATCTCACAGATGAAGAAACTGAGGTTCAGAGTGGTCCAGCTACTGCCCCAGCACCTCACAGCCCGCGAGCAGTTCCACGGTGTCCCCTCCCACTGGCACCACCCCTTGCCCATGCCAACCATATGGAGAACCTTCCTGGTCTCCACGGATCTGCAGGTGTGCCCACCGGACTCTGAGAAAGCAGAAGGCATGGATCCCTCGCTAGGTGCCAATCAGCTGGCTGGCTGGCTTGGAGGGAGGTGTCTGCAGGAAGTAGAAAAAAGACTCACAGGGCTATCCATGTGCTCGTTCCTCCTGGAGGAATCTTCTCTGACAAAGAACAGCCAGCCCAGGTAGGCAGAGGGCTCAGGTTGGCGCCAAGGCCCAGCCAGCATCGTTCTTAGAGGCACTGGCCTTTCATCTCATTGGCCGATGGGATTAGGAACGTGGTGAAATGAACAAGGCACTCCTCACAGAGCTGGTGGGATGCTGGCACTCCTGGGGCCCGGGGACAGGCAGGAAACCAGGGATGCTGGCCTCAGAGGGCTGGGGCAGGGTGGGGCCCCTCCCCGCCTACCTGCACTGGTTGCTGCTCAGAGATGCTGGGTGAGGCAGCAGGCCACGTGGGGCCCAGCCTGGCATGTGGCGGGGATACCACCGCCAAGGATGGGAAATGTCTGTCTCAGGCCAGAATTCCTGAGCTTGAGGGCTCTCCAATGGGGGTCTGCTGGCGAGGTCCCATCAAGTCTTCCCTGGCATCATTTGGCCAACAGTGCTGAGCCCTGTGCTAGTGCCCATGCCCTTCAGTAGGCCTGGGGCCTCTGAGGTGTGGGCAGCCATGCAGCCCGAGCGGCAGCTCCCTGGGAGGTTCATGAAGGAGACTCTTTCCCCTACCGGTCCCAGGACACATTCGCAAGTGCCTCATAAACAGGTGCAGAATAAGCTGACAAGGCCCACCCTGCCTGGCTGGGAGCTCAGCCTTCACGTACAGGCTCTCATTTCATCTCCCAACAGCCCTGCAGACAGGCGTCATGCTGGAGCCATGAACTCAGGACTCAGAGAGGAGGATGCAGGGGTGCCCAGGCACGACATGGGCCCACCTACTTGACAGGTTCAATTCCAGGGCTTTCAGCCTAATATCAGAGCTGTGCAGCTGTCACCACAATCTACATTTTAGAATACTGCATCCCCCAAAGCCCATCCACATTATCAGACACCCCATTCCTCTTCCGTCCCCTGCCAGCCACAAGCAAACACTAGTGGCTTTCCCTCTGCGTGGATTTGCCCCTCCTGAACGTGTCCTGTGGAGGGGTCTTTTGTGCCCGGCTCCTTTCACCGAGCATCCCGTTTGAAAGTTCATCAGTGCTGTAGCACATGTCAGAACATCATTTCTTGTTGTGGCTGAAAACTAACCTGTTGTCGAGAGACCACACTAGTATTTTATTTGTTGGGTCCTAAGTTGATGGGCGTTGGAGTTGTTTCCACGTTTGGGCTATTGTGAGTAATGCTCCCACGAACATGTGCGTCCGTGTGTTTGGGTGGACCCAGGTCTCTCTCCAGTGTGCACCTGGAGTGGAGTGACTCCGCCAGACGGCAGTGGTGCGAGGAACTTCTGGAGGAACTGTCAAACACTTTCCCAAGGCAGCTGGGCCGTTTGACATGCCCGCAGCAACATATGGAAGTTCCGTTTCTCTGAATCCTCGCCAGCGCTTGTCTTCTTTATTCCCGCTGCCCCCGCGGGTGTGATGTGGCGTCTCCTTGTGGTTTTTATTTGCATTTATCCACCAGGTTTATCGTACTGCTTTCCCTCTATCGAATGAACGACGTGGTCTTCCCTCCCTGCCCCTCTCCCTGCCTCCGCTCCACAAGGCCTCCTGACTGAGGGTGGCTTGGCGTGTTTGAAAGGACGGGGAGGGACAGCAGACTGGGCCTCTGCTCTCCATGGTAAAAGTCCATGGCCAGGTCTCAATGAAGCACTGGAGGTGCAGCTGGCCCTGCCTGGGGCCGAGGGGTGGGGGGGGGGGGGCGCGGACAAGAGCCACGCTAGGTTGTACGATGAGGCAGGGCACGTGCGGGGATGGGCACAGACACCCCAGCAGTTGTGCCTGGAGGAGGGCACTGGAGGACAAGAAGCATTTTGACGAGAGGAAGGGATAGGAAGCTTCGTATTTTTTCCTTCCTTTACTTAGTAACTATTCTTTGATTGCCGATTGTGTGCTGGGCATTGTGCGTAGAAGCCAGAGATGCAGGTGGAGGGCAATGCCCATTCTGTGCCCTTCCCGCCAGGTAGGTGGGGCCTGTGAAGGCAAGCTCAGCTTCGGGTTTGCTGCGGTCCCTCCTGCTGTGAGCGGACCCTACATGGCAGGCCAGCTTGTGTCGACAACGATTTCATACAAATCATGAAAATGAGAACAGTGACATTTGTGACCAACTGGACACACATAAGCAGCCACCGGTGCCTTTGTACCCATTAAACACAATGGCCCATGCAGCGGACTTCTAATTGCTCCCGCACGCAACTGCAGGCCCCTCTCGGCGCAGCCAGGCCTGCCCGCGGCGGAGCCCAGTGGTCCGTTACTAGTAAGATCTCGGTCTTTCCCTCTTGGTCTCAGGGGCATCTGGGCCCCTGGGAGAGCGGTTCCGAGGGAAGAACCCCTCCAAAGGGTCAGGTTTTTATTTGATGGGGTTCCCAGGTTCTGTATGACATGCACGCGTGTGCGTGGCGATTATTTTGTTCAAGGTCTCGATGCTTTTCTCTAATTCAGGGTCAGAGCCATAGAGCTTTGGGGGGACAGACAGTCCTGCCCCTGGGCGACTCGGGTTTGGGCAGAGCCCACGGCCATCCGAGGCCACCCCTTGGGTCCCTGCCAAGTGCGAGCCTTCCATCACGTCCCTGTAATAACCGCGCTGTATCTGCAGCATCTGCGCTGTCTCGCGGCTCCGTCATGATTTATAGGTTTTCTAGATACTCCGCGTACCCCGTGTCTGCGAGGACTTTTCAATAAAAAGCGAGGTCGTTTGCTTTGTGTTGGGGATGTGAGGAGCCCTTTTCTTTTTTCTTTTTTACTTCAGCCACAAGTGCTGCATTTTAGAAGACGGTGCCTCGGCCCAGACAGCAAAGGAACCGTCCTGGCTGTTGGGAAATGTGAAAATGGAGGCCGTCACGGTCACGGGTGTCTTCGGCCTCATGGGGGGAGGGGGAGGAGACATGGGAGGAGAAAAGTGGCGAGCTCGGTTCACTAATTTTATTTCAAAATCTAGCCCAGCTTCCACGGCTGACCTTGTCACCGAGACCAGGCGCGGCGTTGCTCAGGCACGCGCGACCCCTGCTAGGGGTTGGCTGAGCGTTTGCTCTCCAGTGGCCCCACTTGGGGCACCCACTCAGACCCCAAACAAGTTCAGGCCCCCATGAGGGCTGGAGGTGATGGGCAGAGCAGCCACAGGGTCCCTCTGCTCCAGCCCCGGGGTCTCCGTCGGGGAGACGCAGATTCAGATGCAGAGGAAACCAGGGAGCGGTACCCTGAAGGGCAGAGAGTCCTGGGCAAAAACTGGGATGCATCTCAGAGGTCACCCGACCCGACCCCGAGACCTCACCTGGAGGTCAGAGAGGAGGGAGGTTGAGCAGTTTCCTTCTGTGCCCAGAGCCTGGCCCGTCCAGAACGCCAGAGCATGTGGTCAGCTCTGGCCAGAGGCTCTGAGCCTGTCAGCTCTTCTGTGGGGGCTTCCTGCACCCCTAGGGGTTCTGGCTCTCCCATCCCTCAGCCCAGAGGCTGGCTGGGTAACAAGTGCTCCCTGCTCCCTGCTGGGGTCTCTCTCTGAGGGGCAGACATACAGCAGGTGGCTTGGCACCCTGCCCTGTCGCGCACTAAGCCGCACTGGCTGTTCCGTCACGCAAGGGCTGTTTTCATCCATGTTGACTGACTCCCGCCATGCCCCCCTGGGCTGCACTAACCCCCTGATGTGCGTGGGGAGCGAAACCCTGCCCATCCCCTCCAGGCTGCCAGCCGGGTGCAGGAAATACACGAAATAAACGAACCACACATGTAAACATGTAATTACAAATGTCGAAGTAAAAGAATCGTGCACGTAAACATATAATTACAAATGTGCAACGCGCCATGAAGGAGAATGAAAAAGACATGATGAGCGATTACAGCAAAGCTGACGTGTTTCAGAGACGGTGGTCAGAGGCGGCTGGGTGTGTGGCAGGCCGTTTCGGGGGTGCTTACTAGGTAGCGTGGTAGGCAGGAATGGACTTTGTGTCGACGTAGTTGATGTTGATGCGACATGAGTAAGAACTGTTGTTTTCTCCATCCTGCGAACGAGAAAACAGAGGCTTAGCAAGGCCCCAGGACCTGTCCTGGACAGGGCAGTGTTGAGCTGGGACAGGGTTAGAGTTAGGGCTAGAGAGGGTGATTAGCACGTTCTTAGAAAGGGACGTGGCCTGAGTTGGTGATGCTTTTCCAATGGGAGAGCCTCAGTCCTCCTCCTGTTCATGCCCACGCCACTGCTGGGATGAGGCTGGTTGGGACAAGCCCAGTTTTCTAGGCCAGTCCCTGGCGGCACAGTGCCCTCCTGACTTGATGGCAGAGGAGAGGTTCGCAGGCCTGGCCTCTGCCAGGTGCCCCATGCCTGGCCCACCAGCACCCTATTCCTACCCTCGGTGGGCAGGGGAGCGGACCACCCCAGCATCCCACAGGTTCCATATTGAAACCGAAACATTTGTAGGGGACACTAGGACAACTGTGCTCCCAAACCGCCTTGGACAGCAGTGGAAACCACTCGGCCTCTGGTCACTACCCTTTGGTTAGGGACAAAGCAATATGTCAGTCTGCTGCCTCACATCCTGGAGCCAGGCCCCACCGCACCCTGGGAGAAATCCTGCTGGAGTGGGTGCTGCAGCTCCTTGCCAGGCTGTGCCAGCGCTCCAGGGCGGCAGGGGGCACCCGAGGGAGGGAGGGCCAGCGGGCAGGTACCAATGCACGCCTGGCAGCAAGACTAGATAAGCGCTGTGGGCCTGGGAGGCAGCTTGATTGGGCAGCTGCGGCTACATCTGGGCGCTGCCGGTGGCTTCTGTCAGCGGGAGGATGCTGGGTTGGGGTGTCTGCTTTGTGGACGTGTTCCTCTCCCCCAGCTCCCCACTCGAAGGATTAAACAGATTGGAGAAAGCAAGGCAATAGCATCTTGGTGACAGGCCAGTTTCCCGCCCTTTGGGAAAGGTTTCCACGTCGACTCTCACTCCCAGGTCCTCTCCAGAGCTCCTCTGTGCCGCTCTGCTCCCCCTTTCCAGCTTGCTAATACTTGTCTAGAACACCCCACCTCCTCTGACCCCGCCAGCCAGGGAAGGAGGCTCCCTAAGATGGTAACATAGAGAGCAGCCCTAGGCCGCCCGGCACAGACATGTGAGACCCTTTGCCTCCCACAGCCCAGCCCTGCCTGGAAGACCCAGCTGCAGCTCTATGTTGGGCCTGGGACCCAGAACGTAGCTCTTGGTCCTGCTGGGTGCCTGGGCTCCCTGTGGCTGTTTCTTTGTACCTTTGGGACAATGGGCTGAGCAGTGCTTACCTACGTCCTAGTCCCTTGAAGGTCTTTCTGAGAAGCCACTAATGGAAGTCTTCTTGGAGTTAGAGTTGAGGTTGGGATTACGGTACAGCAAGCTGTAGGGTTAGGAGTAGACTTTGGGTTAGAATTGGGTTGGGTTGAATTGGTTCAAGATGGGGTTAAAGTTGGGTTTGAGCCTGGGTTTAGAGTTAGGAGTAAAGCTGAGTTGGGTTAGGTTGGACTGGACTGGGGTAGACTTGGGTTGGCGTTGGTTTAGGTCTGGATTAGATTTGGAGCTGAGGTTGAGTTGGGTTAGTCAAATTGACTTGTAGTTGTCCTCTCTCTCGTTGTCTTTCTCCTGTGAGTAGGAATTACGTTTAGTTAACGTGTGCATGTGTGAATGTGAGTGTGAGAATGTGTGAGTATGTGAATTTGCATGTTTTAGTGGGTGTGTATTGTTCTGGTTAGTGAATCTAGCAGCTAAACCTGGCCTATTCTGGGTGGTCCCAGAGACAATCCACCCAACTTTCAGTAGCTATGAACCAAAACAACCTTTACAAACAACCAGCCCATGGTGACAAGCCATCTCACAGGGTGGATTCGGGGTTCTGCAACCTCGCCATAGAGGGTCTCTCCTCCTTGTTGGGGTCCCCTCCCCACCTCCCTCCCTGGTCCTGGGAAGCCAAGGGGCAGTGCCTGGAGCAGAGACCCAGTGCCTCTGAGAACTGCGCGGGAAGCCTTTGTCACGCCTCCTGGTTTCCCGAGATGGTCTTGGACTGCCGACTAGACCCCCCCCAGGCCTGAGAATGAAGCCTGGGGCCCTTGAAGTTCTGACTCGTGCATAGCGTTTCCTTCTGTGGCTCAGATGCACTGTGGCACACCCTTTCTGAAACTCTGGGGACTCTTGCCACGGGCTGGAACTAAGCACAGCGCCTACAGATGCCACGGAGGTCATTCCCCCCACCTCCGTGGCTCTCACTCCACCTCCTCCAGAAGGCTGCCCAGCACTGTCCAAATCTGGGGTCCTCGTTAGAGAATCCCATCCATCTGCTGAGGGACTTATGATCTTCCTCCAACCTGCTTGCACTGCCCTGTTCTCGGAGAGCATCACCACAGTCCCCTTTCCTGGCCATCCAATTCAAACCCATGCATCAGCCTCCACTCCTCTCGTCCTCACCTCACTTGAATCCTGGCCACGCCACCTCCTCTAGGATCTGTGCCCTTGGGTGGGCTGGGGTATGTGTCTCTGGTTCCGAGGCCCAAGTTCTTAATAGGAAGGGTGGGAGGGAGAAGGGGAGAGAAAAGGAAGGAAGGTGTGCAGGTGTGTTGCGTCGCGAGAATGCATGAGTGTGTGGCTCTATGTGCATGGGTGTGTGAGAGTGTGAATTTGAGTGTGTATAAGTGTGTGTGTATTTGAGGGTGTATAAAATGTGAGAGAGTGTGTGCACGCATGTGTGGCATCCTCCTGTGCTGACTGCCAGCTCTCCCATTATCAATGTGCATTTTTAATGCCGGGTCTCATCACTGTGCCGAGGGCATCCGCACAGAGCTGACTCACACCACTTACAGGGTGAGTCACTCCCCGCCTGAGCCGTGGAAGCGGGGGCGTGCTCGCACTAAATCCCGCTGGCCTTCGGTTCTCAGGCTGATCCCCCGCCGAGTCACCCACACCCACTCCTAGGCCTGTTATTGTGTTGAAAATGCCACTTCTTGAGCTGGGAAGGGAGAGTGACAGGCTCAATGAGACAGTGGATGCTCCCCAGCCAGATGGGAGAGGGCAGAGGGCAAGCAGCTGCCTCTCCAGACCACCCTGCTCAGAGCCCCATGGGCACCTCCCACGCGCAAGCTCTGTCCAGTGGGAGGGTCCAACGACAGACAGACAAATAACAAGGATCAGACTAGATGGTGGGAGGTGCTGCTCGACGTCCTTTCCTAGCTGGCAGAACCCCTGAAATTATCGTCCACAATTATTTGTTACCCAAATGTAAATGCCCTCGGTCCAGGCCCGGCCCGTGCTCACCTGGGCCTTTCCTTCCTGCCTGGCCCTTTTTACCCTAGTTCTGCCCAGTGGGGAGGAGGGCCAGCCCAGGCAGGCTCCAAAGAATGGCTTCGCCCGGCTGTCACCTCACCCCACTCCTGGAGTGCCCACTGGCCCTGAACTCGATCTATCAACCGTGTCCAAACACCCAAATTTGCAGGGAGCCATACAATCAGCCGTTTCTCGGCGAGCTTGACTTCGGGGGACTGCGGGAGCTATTTGTCGCACTTTTAAAGCCTTTTATAGATCAGTTTGTTACCACTGATGACAGAGAAAGAAATCACGCTATTAGCGGCAGAAACTTTAAACGGTTTGGGGTATTGGGTGTTTCTGATCGGATGCCGTGCTGGGAATAAATGTCTGACCTTGGGGGCTGCATGCGTGCTGACGCCAGCTGCCACGTGCCCTTCCCTTTGTCTGGGCCGTGCTTGACTGAGAACCTGTCGCCAGTGTTTGGCCTCCCAGGTGCCCAGCTTAGGGATGGCTCAAGTGTGGGGTTAGATGTGAGTTTCTTGGCTGAACCCGCTAGAGAGTGAGCTCAAACCACTGAAGGTCATTCTGTCTCTCTTGGTGGCCCCTTCCTCTCTCAGATCCTGTTTCTTGGCCAATTAAAGGGCCACCCTGTGCCTCTTTTGTGAGGGAGTGACATGCAGCATTTATTGAATGCTTAGCACATTCAGTCCTCAGGACATGGGCTCAGTGGAAGTCTTCTCTGCCATGATGCCCCAATGGCAGCAGGAGAAACAGGCCTGTGAAATGGCATGTGGAGCTGGTGCCCCGCCTCCTGCCCGCTGCGCTGGCCTCCCATTGGCGGGCTTTGGAGGGGTGGACAAGGGGACGGCGCCCCTGGATATTTCCGTGCGGAGCAAGGTGCCATCTGGCCTCTGCGGTGAGCGGGTGTGGGCCTCAGGGCTGTGGTGGCGGCTGGGGCTCCCACCGCGCAACTTCTCCCCCCGCCTGTCCAGCGTCTCTGGGAGGCTGTCCTCTCCTTCCGACCTAACGTCCTGACAGCGCTGTGTGCCGGGGCGCTCAGGGGATA
Organism: Murina feae; assembly: GCA_004026665.1. Classification (NCBI taxonomy): domain Eukaryota; kingdom Metazoa; phylum Chordata; class Mammalia; order Chiroptera; family Vespertilionidae; genus Murina; species Murina feae. The sequence goes on from PVJC01000161.1 coordinate 23,958, forward strand.
TTTTCCTCCAAGAGCTCAAACAACTCGTGAAATACTTGGCAACATGTTCTCCATAAGACCCAGGCCCCGGAGAGCCTGTCTTCGAACGACGACCGGGGCCTTCAATGCCGAAGCTGCCTTCCTTGGGGACCAACAACATATGGAACTTATTTTTAATTTAAAAGAACAACAGACTGCTCTCTTCCTCTTCCTCCCCCTGCCTGCTGCTGTCCCTGGCTGTCTCATAAACACAGGCTGCTGCTACCTCCGGGGCTTGCTCACTGTGTCCAGCCTGGGGAAGCTTCTCCCGCCTCGGTTTGGCCAAATATTCCCACGCTTCGGGTCAGGCCAAGACTCTGGCTGGACCAGGGATACCCCACAGCTATGCTTGACCCTCCCCATCCCCCCTTCTTCTTCACCCCTTTGACTTCTCTCTCCCGAGCATGTCCCCCACTTCCTGCCCTTGGGGGAGTGTCCTGGGAAGGAAAACAGTGGCCTAAGGGCTTGGAGGGTTCAGGTGAGAAGTCCAAGGGGACTTGGTCTCATGGTGATGTCCCTCCATGGTGAGGAGGTGCCTCCCAGACTGCGAATGGCCTAAAGATCCAGTGCCATCCCCCTCACAGTGGCACCCAGCCTGTGCCCTCGCTGCAGCGCTGGGCACTATCTAATGCAAGGGTCCTCAAACTTTTTAAACAGGGGGCCAGTTCACTGTCCCTCAGACCGTTGGAGGGCTAGACTATAGTTTAAAAAAAACTATGAACAAATTCCTAGCACACTGCACATATCTTATTTTAAGCAGGACAGGCAGCGGCAGCAAAAACACCCAGCATGTGGCCCGCGGGCCGTAGTTTGAGGACGCCTGATCGAATGGTTGGGATGCACTGTTAGATGCCATCCTTGTCGAAAGCCCATTTTACAGATAAGGAAGCTGAGTCTCAGAGGCCTGCATGGCCTGCCCAAAGTAGAGGGGGTACAGTGAGGACTTGACCCCAATGCTGACCCTGAAGCCTGCCTCCCACTCTTCCATGACATTGTTCCCATCACAATTCCATTACAGCTGATTTAGAACACAACGGGGAAGGGGTGCTCCGATGACAATATTAGTGCCAAGATGTTCTTTCACAGGCACCAGTTATTTCAGAAGGGATTCAAGTCAGTTAGATTGGGGGGAATGGAGAGTGGGAGAGAGAGGGGCGGGCTTAGTGGCTAACGCAGTGCCCAGCACATACCTGTCTTGGCTGTGGCTGCAGAAGCCCCATCCCAGCTGTGACGGCAGCAGCCAGCCCCTGCAGGTGACAGCCGAGGTTCATCACGGCCATCGGCTTTCCCCCCACGAGGAATGCCAGGGCTCAGCATGGCCCACAGGGCGGCCCTGGGAGTGGGGCCGGCCTTTCAGGATTGCTGGTATTTGGAAATGGTGGGCGGCTCGCCCCGTCTGCAGATAGGAGCTTCTCACCACTTCGGGTTGCAGTTTTGAAACAGTCAGATAACCCTGCTCCCAGAGAAATGGCCTGAACACCATTTATAGATAGTGACACAATTTAATGAGATAAAGCCTAGGGCATCCATGAACCAATTTACGGTACCAGGCGTGATGAAATGGCTCTTCTCTTAATAGATACCCAACTGAGCACAAGCCAGCGCTCAGAGCCTCAAAGAAACTTCTCGACTCCAGCCTCTTGAAATGTTGGGCAAAATCCAAACACTTGTCAGTCTTATCACTACCATGAAAATGATGTGTTTGTGTAATATTATGTGGAACCTGCCTGCCAAGGGAGAGATGCCCCAGCTGCTCTCGGGGATCCGAGCCAGCATCTTCACCCTGTTTTCACGTAATGCAAACCCTGAATTCCAATACCACCTTCTAGACGGGAGATTTGTGATGGATGGTTTGTCCAGGAGAAGTTTAAACAGCTGGATGGGGAGTAAATGTCGTATTTGCTGGTTCTCCATTTCCTTGAAGCAGCTGGTTGGCTAATGACTCTGGCGTGCGTTGACTGTAGCAAAACAGAATATCAGGCCTACTTAAGAAAAAAGAGGAAGATTCTCCCCCCAATTCCGCCATCATGGGCCCCCAAGACAATGACCCCCTCAGACCACAGTCCCACGGCCCCCTTCAAAGGGGCAGTCACCCCCCCTCCCCCCCCCCACGGTGTCTGTCTGTTCAGCCTGGAGAAATGACTTCCTCCCTGAGCTCCTAAAACATTTATCATCCGGACGATTGGCCAGGCAATTAATCATGTCCTGCCTTGAATATCTCTTCTATTGTTGCATTGAACGGCCATTTAACCCTTATCAGTGGAAAAGTTTTCAATAGCTGGCCTTTCTGACAAGACGGGAGCAGATGCCCACCTATCCCTCTCCCGCCCAGAGCCTGGATGTAGCTGGTCTTGTACAGGGGGCAGGGCTGGCTCCACATTGAGAATGAGTGTTTAGCACAGGGACCATTTCTCCTGCATGCCCAGGCAAGGGCCAGCGTCTCAGCCTGATTCTGAGCACCACTCTTTGACTCACTCAGGTACTGATCAAGCACCTTCACGGGACCAGATGCTTCGGACACCACACCACCGGAAAGTGGTGTCCATGAGTCTCCTCGAAGGTTCTGGAATCCGGTCCCTCATTTGCAGGATGCATTTGTCCCTCAGGGAGAAGATGTCTTTCCTCAAAGGCCCTCGGTGGGTGCCAAGGACCCTTCAAGTTTGGCAAAGTTGGCTGTTTTGGTCTTGAGAGCTGTGTGTGACTTTCAGAAGGTGGAGGTGGGAGGCAGAGGTCCTCGTCACCTACCCCGGAGAAGCCTGGGCACGGCCAGAGGGAGGAAGTGCTCCAGCAGGGGTGGCCGGAGACCAAGGGACAAGGTGAACAAGCACAGAATGGTAGAGGAGGGGGAGGGGAGTAGATTCAAAGAGGTGCCCCCCACACACATACAGCAGAAAACAAACGTAATAAACACAGAATTGTATATGAAAAGTGTGTCATATTTTTTGTGAAAAGTATATCAGAGGGACTGGCTTGTCTGGAGATGGAAGAAATGGCAATGCCAGTCCTGCAGATAGGTAAGATTTAGCTATGCTTTGAGGGCAGGTGGGAGCCTGCTCACATAATACAAGTCTTTCAGGGAAACAATAATAAATAGATTTTCCTGCACTTGATATAATAAGAGTTATGATTTGTAAGCATAATATAGTCCATCTAATATAATATATTCACTATGTGGCCTGTAATATATAACAGATTGAAAAGTATATATGAAATGCTCTTTCAGTAAGATAGTTTTCATTGGACCAGTGGATACAGCTTTTAACTCACTGATTTTTAAAAGATCCCTCTGGCCCCTGTGTGGAGACTCTTTGGGGGTGCAGGGGGAACCCAGAATCCCAGTGAGGGATGCAGTCATGATTGTCATACACCAGGGAGATGATGGGGGAGATGGGGAGCAGCTAGGGCATTGCAAAGCCTTCCTTCTGAACCTCCCACTCCTGGGTTCCCTGCCTTCTTCCTGACTCCCCCCCTCCCCCAATGCCTCACCCCCGCACCCTGTTTGTGTGTTGAATGGGGCTCTGTGAGGGCAGAATCAGCTGGACCATCTCCGCCTGCTGAGCGCCAGCAGGCAGGCAGGTTCTGCTCTTCTTGTGGACCCCATCTGTGGGCTTTGTTACAGCAACGCAGGCCTGGAGTAAGAGGAGGCTGTCTCCTAGGCTGTATATTATTCTGGGCAAATCCTAGCTTTTTAGACCATACTTCATTCCTGCCTGGAGTTTATGACTCTCACAGGGCCTATTCTGCAGCCCTCTTCCCAGCAAAAGCCAGATTTGGGGACAGCTGAGACCAGCCCCAGGCCCTAGGAGAGAGACCTACATCTCCCCAGAGGGCCGCTGGCCCCTTGGACAGTGGATCCTCTGTGAACCTGTGGTGACCATTACAAGGACATCAAGACTTCCTGCCCCAGTTCCTGTTAAAAAACAACACACACGCACTAAAAATTAATGATGATAATGGAATCCAAGGTGACCTTACCTCCATCTGGGCCCAAAGAAGGCAATGAAGGCCCTTCCTGAAGCCACCCTGGAAAACAGGGGTGTGCAGACCCTGCTGAGAGGGAGCTCTGCTCCCAGGAGGCACAGGTGGTGCAAACGTGTAACACACACTGGGTAATGAGCACAGGGAGCTCTGGCCACGCATGTTCCCTCTCCTCGCAGACATCTCGACTTGAGGGCAGCCCTGAACACCCAGGACACCTGCCTGTCGCCAGCCTCTGCCCTGATGGCCCCGGGGCTGGATTGAATGGTCTGCTGTGGGCCCCCTAAACCTCACACCCATCAAGGACTTTGTTTGGAAATAAGATCTTCGCAAACGTACTTAACTAAGGATCTTGAGATGACATTATTCTGGATTTAGGGTGGGCCTAAGTCCAGTGACTTGGTGTCCTTGTAAGGAAAGGAGAGGACACACGATTCCATTTCGTCAAAGACAGGTGCCGAGGAGAAGGGAGACAGCTGACACACTGGCACATCACCACCTCCAGGAAGTCCTTCAGGGTGGGCTTGGTGGAGATGAGCAGCAACACTGTGAAGCCTAGGCCTCTCACCAAGGCCTCATCTGACCATCATCACCGGTGGCTCTGTCACTTAAGGTTCTTTGCATGCTGAGGGCTGGGTTTCTGATCCTCCTAAGATACACAGAATAAAGCAGCGTGATGTCTCTGTTCCTCCAGTGATCACCAGGGTTGATGTGACACAACTGGCTGGTTAAGCAGGTGGCTCCTGACCCCCCAGAGGTACAAAGTGATAGGCCTTCCCCAGGAAGAGCAGCCCAGAGCTCTACGTCTGGCAGAATTCTGAAGCTACAGAATTGTGCAGTGATTGATTAGCAATGTCTGGTAGGAGCATGGTGGGGGGAGGGGGGAAGAGGAGGGTGGAGGGAGGGGAGACATGGGGACAGGTGTGCCATGCATTTGCCATCCTTCATAACTGAGAACCTCATTCTCCCTCCCCAAAGCCCCATACATTTTCTAGGTCTTAACCCAGTGGCATATACATGATAGATGTTAAAAATATTTGTTATTTGATCGATAGTTTATTCAGTAGTCATTTTATAGCCCAGTGACTACATGCTAGATTAAGAGAGAGGGTGTCAGGGAGGAAAGGGGAGAAGAATCTGGCTGCCAGAGAGGAGATGGGAACTGTCCTGAAGTCAAAGGTCAACCATCTCACCAATCTGGGCACGAGTGGTCATTCTTTCTGTGCCAACCAGGACCTATGAGGTGCCTGGTGCTGGCCTTGAGGCTAAGGGTGTCATGTGCATGCTCAGGAAGGCACCCTTCCCATCTCTGATTTCATGAACTTTATGCCAGGAAACCCTGCTCGTCTCCCCCAGGTCTTCAGCGCTGAGCCACTCACCCCGTGGAGAGGAAGGGGGCGTGGGGTCTGTTGAACAAACACTCCAATGAAAGCAGCCCTCAGCAGCGGAAGAAAGGACCTATTTTCTAGGGCCTTGTCAGAGTGTCTAGAGTTGAAACGCTTTTCTTGAGAAAGGAAAATATCATGCAGACCCACACCCGCAAATGCATAAATGTGGGCGTGATTTATGAGCCCACACGTCAACCCGTGTTTTCTCTCGGTGACTGAAATCTTTCCTCCTCTTGGACCAAGACATCAACAGTATGGTCATTGTATGTTTTTCCACTTTTCCCAGAGCCAGGAACCAGGAAAAAAGCTAAAAATGAAAATGTAAGAAAAATGAAGTTCAGGCCATACCCACCACAGTTTGGGGAGCCGTGGAAGGCTGCGGTCTCAAAGGCCCAGGGCCGGACTCCGAGAGCCTCACCCTCTGACCTGACATGCCTTGGAGACACGCAGGCTCCGGGCCCCACTCCTGACACTCATCAGCGCGCCTCTTGTGGGAAGGGCCCTGCTCTGTAGGACGCTGAGTGGGGAGACTCAGTGGCCTCCAAAAGCTTCTCCGAGTCCATGTTGCCTTCTGAGTGTTGAGAGGAGACGACACCTCTCTGAGGGATGGCTGAGCACCAGCTATGAGCTAAAGCAGCGGTTCTCAACCTGTGGGTCGTGACCCCTTTGGGCCTCGAACGACCCTTTCACAGGGGTCGCCTAAGACCATCCTGCATATCAGATATTTACATTACGATTCATAACAGTAGCAACATGGCAGTTATGAAGTAGCAACGAAAATAATTTTATGGTTAGGCCCCAACATGAGGAACTGTATTAAAGGGCCAGAGGGTTGAGAACCACTGGGCTAAAGTCTCTCCTAGTGCCCTTCAGTGTCACTGCTCCAGCCCTTGAGTCACCAAGAGCCTCTCTGAAGGGCACCAGGCCCAGATAGGTACCAGTCACATGAGGACACCACCCAGGCCTTGTATGTGAAAAGCAGCTGGGGTGATCCCCCCCACCCCCCAGGGGCCCTCTGACCATGCCTAGAGCCATTTGCGGTTGTCACGGTTCTGGAGTACTGCTACTGGCATCTCATGCATGCAGACCAGGGACGCTGCTGAATACTGACCACACACAGGGCAGCCCACAGCAGAGCACTCCGGCCCTCATCAGGGCTGCCCTGGCTGGGACGCTGGTCTCGAGAGATTTCTCTCCTACACCTTCTCCTTGGAACCCTTTCTGCCATGTGACTGCCCCCCCCCCCTTTGTCTCTCGGGACCTTCCCATGGTTCAAGAATTGATGTGCCCATCTGAAGAGGGAACAAACCAAGGAATGGAGTGGGGGCATGGGTTCCTCACAGGTTAGGACAGCCACCTGTCAGCCGTTCCCGCCACCTCCCCTCCTTACTCACTCTCTTCCTCTTGTTCTTTGATGAGTGGCCTGTTGCACCTTCAAAACTAAAATCGAGTGAGAGCAAGTGCCAGATGCAAACCCATAGTCTTTCGAACCCGAGGGCAACTGAAGATCGGTGGTGCCGAGAGACCCCCAAAGATCGGAAAGAAAGAAAACGTTCTTAGTGGTGAATGGCCCTGGAGCAGACAGAAGGAAGCGCCGGCTGGCCCTCCGCGTGTGTCCCATGGAGATGGTCTGTAGAAATTCCCAGAGAATGACCTCTCCAGCCTTCCCTCCCAGGAGCCCACAGGGAGGGCGGAATGAGACCACCCAGCTGGTGGGAGCCCGCCAGACCCAACGTGAAAAGGAGAGGCCAACTCTGAGCCTTCTTCATGGCCGGAGCTTGGAAGCAGATTGAGCACTCCCAGCCTGGGGAGCCCTTGGGGAGCTGAGCTTTGAGAACCAGAGAGCGCTCCAGGGATTGGCGATTGGTGATGGATTACATCAGGCTCAGGCGCGTCCTCATTGGCTCTGCATCCTCTGGCCTCTGACCTTCCCCGCTGCCCTATCCCCAGGCACTTCCTACCACGGGCTTGTCCTGTCCTACCTTCTCCCTGTGACATTTCTCTGCTCCAATGTCACCTCCTCCTAGAGGCCTTGCCTGAGTCTCTATGACCCTCCATGTGAGTCTACCATCTGGGAAGGCACCTTGTGTCTTGCAGGCCATGCCTGGCAAATAGCAGCTGCTCGCATGTTAGCAATATGTTGCTGACTGGGTCGCACTCCTGTTCTGGGGGCTCTGCCAGGTGCTCTCCCCTGACTGGCTTACCCAAGCTCATCGTGGATGGTACTAGTAGATTCCCCCCAAAATTAACAACATGATCGAGAGGCTGGGTGTAGGCTCTGGATCTAGCCGGACCTGAGTTCCATCTTGGCTCTCCCTCTCTGTGACCTCAGGTCAGCCACATGAAACTGCTTTTTTGTCTGTAAAACAGAGGCTAGAAGCCTTGGTGCCTAGGGCTGTTTGGAGAGTTAGATGAGATGATTTGTTTGGGGTTTCCCCTTGGTAGGTATAGCACCCCCTCCATACCAGGAGAAGCATGGTTAGGCAGAGGTCCTTGAAAAATGGGACGGTTTTTCTCCATGACCCAGGAACCTGGGGGTGTCTCTTTCCCAGTAGTTCCTTTGGGGGCCACCAAATTGTTCCTCCTTCCAGGTGCGACTCATTTGAAAAGACCAAGGAGCTATAGAAAAGCCGCTCCCTGCACATGGGAAACTCAGTCATGGGATTTGCATGAAAAGCATCTCAAAGCCGCCTTATTCAGCCTTCAGATATGCGTGGCCCCTTCCCACCGCCCTTGCCAAATATTAGAGGTGGCCCGTTGGAGCTTCCTGCACCGAAAACAAAAGACTTGTAGATTTGGTTGCTGTTAACATATGCCCAGCAGAGCTGGCAGGGCCCCAGAGAGCCCCACACCAGCCCAGCCGGCCTCCCACCGCCAACTCCCCCCTCAAGAGAGTGCCTAGAGACTATCTGCATTCTGGGCTAGTGATGGCTCAGCTCCCAAGGAGCAAGGAAATGCCTCAGGCCTCCTATCACTCCAGATCCATCTGTTGCCTCCAAAGTTCCTCCAGGACCAGGCTCCGGGCCAACGCTGGCACGTTTGAGCACAGTGACCCCTCATTTCACACCAGGATGCACCGAGTCCCCAGACCTGGCATCCGCATGCCCACTCACGCAGCCTCCCACTTAACTTCAAGCCCAAGTGCCTTGGGCTGGGGTGCAGTGTGGCCTGTGGGGGCCCTGCACACTCTCCACACAGCCTGGCTCCCCAAATTGTCTCAAAGGCCAGCCCCTGCCACCGGCATTGGGGTCCCTGCTTCCCTCCCACTGTGAGGACAGCCTTTTGCTTGCAGGACGTTCATTCATTCACTGTTCATGTTTTCTTTCATTCACTCAACAAATACTTACAAAGCCCCCCATCTGAGTGAGCATAATGCAGAAATGAATTCAGAATCCAGGGTCCCACCACTCTGCGTGGCTCTGAAAGACAAGTGAGAACGTTTTTCTCGGCTGGTGGGCCTTGTGTTCTTTTGGTCTGCCCAGCATCAACTTTTCCTGCTTGGGGAGCCACAGCCTGATTTTGCTTGGGGAAGCATTCCCCACCGCCTGCTGTAGTCAGGGGGCCCGGCCCAGTGCTGGCTCTCTCATGAGCAGTGCGCCAGGCTGGGCCAGACAGAGCCTCACTCCTTCCTGAGGTAGGAATTGATTGGATCAGGGATGAGAGGCATGTGATCCAAGTCAGGCCAATGAGACCCAGTTCTGGGACGTTGGCTGGACTAACCAATGAGTCCAGAAACACTGCTCAAGGCTGAAGACTCCATTCCTTCTTCCATCAATCCAGAAAGGCTTCCTGAAGGGGGAGGGAAGGAAGCGATTCCTGCCAGCACTCCCATGTGGCCATCAGCCACCTACTGACCCATCCACCCAACGTTAGTTCAAGACCTACTATGTGCAAGGTGGTTCCAAGGAAATCTGGATGTATTCTATGCTTGCTTGTGGCTTGGCAAAAAGTTTGGGGACCTCTCACCAGCATATAAGTGGTTTCTAACACCCGCCCCGCACCCCCCGCCACTCCAGCCCTTGCTTGAGAACTAGACTGTGATCTGAGTGACTTCCTCTCAAAGGGAGAAATGGTAGCAGTCCCCAGAGAGCCCCAGTCAGGAGACACTGGCTGTGAGGAGATTGTCAGGACGTGCTGAGTCTCTCTGAGGGTCTTTACAGTGTGCTAACGCAGTCTGGGCGTCAAGCTGGGTTCAAGGGCAAACCCTGTCCCTGGGCAGCTGTGTGACCTTAGACAAGTGGCTTCCCTTCTCTGGCCTACATGGTTTCTAGGAGCCTATTCAATAAATTTGTTATTTCTAAATAAATTAGACAGAAATGCCGAGTCCAGGAGGCAGAGTCCGTGTGGCTGACCGATATCCTCTCGGAAAGGTGCTGCCATCTGTCATGTTTTCAGGGGTTCCTCCTCCAGGGGACCCCCACTTGCCCTGAAAGGGCCTCTTGCCACACCGAGCCCAGGTTCCCAGCACCACCCCTCCCCTTCTTCTGTCTTCTTTCTGTTCCAGGCAGAACAGAGTAGGGAATTCTGTCCAAGGAAGACAGAAATGCTCCATGTTGCTAATGGAATCCCAGGAAAATGCGACGTAAAACCACGGCAGTTATTCAGCTTCGCACGGTGCTTCTCACAGGGGCCTGGCTAGAACCCTCAGGGAGAGCAAGTCTGGTTTCCTTGGAAAGGTGCAATTCTGCTTCCCAGCACAGAGGCCAGAGAGAGGCTCTGCAAGCAGCCTGAGACAGAGACCCAGGCATGAAATGTCTCTCCCTCCTCCCCTCACACACACACACGCACACACACAAACACGCACATGCACACTATGAGCACACACACACACACAGAACGAGGCCATTTCTTCTCCACTTTTCAAAGGAAAAGCTGTGTGTGGGCTTCCCTTGGCCAACTTTGGAAGATGCCTCGACTCTGGGAAGCTCTTAGAATAAGATCCAAACTCTGCACGTCCAGGGCCAACAAGGCCTTGGCTCTGACCCCACCCTGCTCGCTCCCTCCTCCCTCATGACCCGCCAGCCTGCCTGGCTCCTTCCTGTTCCTCGAAGACTCAGGCTTGTCCTACTGCAGAGCCTTTGACATCCACGTCTTTTTAGTCTGAGCTCTCTTTGGGGGGCCATCCCTGCTGCCCCTCAGGCCTCAGCTTGATGTCTCTTGATCTGAGAGACCTCCCTAGAATATCCCCTGTCTAAAGCAAGCCCCCCTTTTTCCTTTTCTCCTGGCACTTCTCATTCTCTGAGAGCATGTTATTTATTTGCTGTTTATTTTCTGATTCCTCCTGGCAGAAAATGAACCGTGGGAAGGCAAGCGTCGCATCGGCTGTTCATCATTGTATCCCGAGTCAGAGACAGCGCCTTCCGGATCTTGCAAGAATCTCCTGCTGGCCCGTCCTATCTGCAAACATTCAGAAGGGCGTTCTCGGAGACGTGCACAGCTTGGCCAAGTGCTGTGGTCTGAATGTTTGTGTCCCTCCCAGGTTCCTGTGTTGAAATCCTAATCCCCTAGGCTAAGAGGTGGGGCCTTTAGAAGGTGCTTAGGTCTATGGGATTAGTGTCCTTAGTAAAAGAGGCTCTTTGTCTCCTTCCACCAGGTGAGGACACAGAATGCGCTGCCTATGAACCAGGAAGAGGACCTGCACCAGAGTACCGCTGCGCTGGCACCTTGATCTGGGACGTCCAGCTTCCAGAACTGTGAGAAATAAATTTCTATTGTTTATATGCCATCCAGTCTGACATTTTGTTATAGCAGCAGAGCTGGACTGAGACACTAAGTTGACACATTACAAAGCCATCATACTAGGTCTGTGTCAATACAGACAGATGGAGTGAGCGGGTTGTTTTGGACTAGGGTGTGAACTCCTGAGCCTGGTACATCATTCTCTGGGAGGTCCTGCCTCTGCCTGTCCTCCAGCTACCTGTCCCAAGTCCTCCCAACCCACAGACACCCCAGGCTCATCCGGGCTGTCATCGCTGCCCAGAACACTGATCCACACCCCTCTGCCCGGGTACTCTCAACACCTTTCAATATTCAAGCTTCAACAATAGCACCTTTGGGAGTCACTGCCAACCAAGGCTAAGTCACAGACTTCCTCTGTGTCCCTCCCTGCAAACTCCATTATTCCATGTTTCTTGTGTCTCTTTCCATTCACCAACAAAATATATGTTTTTTTCTCACATGAAAGATAGCACCCATTATGTTTTTTTCTGCACCTTACATTTTTTTCCTTCTAACACTGTTTCTTAGAGACCTTTATGAATCACTATACAGGAGATTGCTTTGTTCTTTGTAATTGCTGCACGGGATTCCGTGAAGGGGGAGGGAACCATAATTTATTCAACTGGTCGCTTTTTGTTGGAAATTCAGACTGTTGGCGCTATTCCACTCCGATAAGCAACTGTGGTGAACATCTTTGCATATGCCCAGATCACACTTCAGCCCCTCCGGCACCTGGCCAGCTTCTAGTGCTCTACAGGATCCCCTCCAAGGAGCCCCCTAACTTCTGATTAAGTTTGACTGGCTGCCCTCTGGGACTTCCAGGCCACCTGGCACACATCTGCCCTGTAACTCTTACTACAAGGTATTCATGTGCCTCACTTTCCTTGTGTGCTTTCGCCTCTGACTCTCCAGCACAGTTCATGGTGCCTGCCACACAGTAGGCAGGCGACTAGGAATTGAATGAACATCAAAATTAAGCCCTTGGCTTTCAGGGCATGCCAAATCTTGCTCTGCCCTAGTTTACTTCTGTTTTGTTTGTGGGGTTTTTTTCTTCCTAGTTTACTTCTGCATCCTCACCTCCTACAGCCTCGCAGTACCCATCCGGTCAGCCGGCGGTCTCCTTGTCCCTCCTCAGCCCCTTCCCGAGTCCCGATGCTCCAGCTTTGCTCATGCCCTTTCCCCTCTCTGGAATGCCCTCCCCTTCCTGAAGCCCTCTCCCTTCCTCCGAGGCTTGGCTCTTCCTCCACCTCCTTCACCAGGGACGCTTTCGCTGAAATATCAATCTCTCCCTTTCCTGAACCGCTACTGCCTTTATAGTCACTTTGGCATATTTTTTCAAGCTCCATTGCTCACTAATTGTTTCCCGTCTGTTGGTTTTGTGTCCCCAGATAGACAGTGAGTTCTTTGAGAGTGGAGTGTCTTACACAACTCCAGCAACTTCCGCAGCGCCGGGCTCATGGTGGCTGCTCAGGCCTTCCGTATTGGTAAAGCAATTGGCTCCTTCATTGATTCAGATTTCCACACTGATTGCTGGAGATTGCCCTTGGGGGCCCAAGGAGGTGCTAAGCATTATGGTCCTCATGCTGTTTCTAGTAGGAGACACAAGCAAGCCGAGTGTCCGTGGGAACTGGATCTCCCTAGACCTCTACCCCAACCCACTTAGACTGGGCCTTCTGCAAGGAAGGAAGGCCTCGGGTTTGGCTGCTCGGTGGGCCCTGTGGGCCTACAAACGTCTCCTGTGGAAGTTGCACGTAACACCTGTCTTGCTTCCTTGGCTCTTCGGGATAAACAGAGACTCCAGAGAGAATCAAGTGAGCTTCACCCAGACTCCATGTCCAGTCATATTTCAGAGACAATTAGACATGAGTCTGACTCAATCAGCCTTTATTTCCATCAAAAAAGACAGGAAGCAGGCCGCCCATCCCATTAGGGTAGAAGAGTTAAGTCAGATTTAATAGAGCCCCAAAAGCACTGAACTAGGTTTGCAACTAAACTTTGGGAGGAAAAAAAGAGAAAGAGGGTGGCAGAGACCTGTGTTTACCACCGACAATCCAAGCTTGGGGCTCAAATTGATTTCGCCTGCCGGCTAAGGATGAGCTGGCCTGGCAAAGGCAGGAGGAACAGTGCCAATTGCAGATGCAAAATTCAGCTGGAGGTTTTTTCTCTGTTCTTGGTTTATTTATTCGACCTTCTCATTAGCCCACATACCCCTCAAGGCACTTGGGTTTGTGTATGGTTTTGGACTCCAGGGAACAGGCCCTAAAGGCATCTATCTAGGCTCTGCTTGGCCCAGCACAGTCTCACAAATCTCCCATCTCAAAACCTGGGCTTTGATTGCCAAACAAGGATCTGTCTTCCTACTGTGAGATGCCTCCCCAGCTCTTTCTGATTCTGGTGGGCTCACTCCACTCCCTACCACACGACAGGAACGCTCAGATGTCTTTATTCAGTCAAGTGCAATGAGGGAACGCCTCCTCTGGCAGCCCCTGGAAACTCAGACATGATGCCCACCCTCCCAAACTCCCCATCTAGTGAAGGAGAGTTGTTAAAATAAATCAGCACAAGGCAGGGCAGCATGTCCTGCAGGTCAGGAAGGCATAGGGTGCTTTGGGGGCTCTGTGCTCTAAGAAGCAACAATGACTGATGTTTCCTGGGCTCAGCTTGACATCTGAGCCTGATCTTGAAAGGGGAGTGAGAGTTTTCCAGAAGAAGGGGGTCTAGAGGAGGAAAGTATTCAAGATTACGGATATCAAGTGTCAAAAGGGGCAGCAATGGTAGGTTTGGAGTGTGCTGAGAATGTTCCACAAGGCCAAGGATTCCAGGTGGGTGTGGCTTAAGAGGCCACGAGCACCTCGGGCTTTTAGAGGCAAAGTTAAGGAGTTCGTTGTTTCCAGTAAGCAGCAAGGTGACAATGCAGGTCTCTAATCAGCAGAGGAACATGAACAGATCTTTTTAGAAAGATGATGGTTTTGTGGCCATCCTGCCCCAGGGACCAGCATTGGAGGCATGGAGACCTGGTAGACAGGCTGATGCTGTAGTTCTGCAGGCTAAAGAGTTGAGCCCAGCGAAATGGTGGTGGGGATGGAAAGGAAGAAGGACCGCTGAGACTTAGGAGGCAGCATCCTTCGCCTTCTAGTCGTGAATGGTATATTGGCTCAGGCACAGAGGGGCTAGGATGGTGGGTGATGCCAAACGCTCTATTTAGGGGGATGGAATGACTGATGATGCCATTGGCCATGGTCAGAAATTGAGGAGGAGAAGGATATGTAGGTGGGACATGTAGGACACCTGGGCAGCTCTGTCCACATGGATGAGAGTGCTCAGAATGAGAGGTGAGGGCAGAAGGCGCAGTTTGTGGAGCCATCCTAAGTGGTGGTAGGTGAAAGTTTAAAACACAAAAATAAGACCCAAACACTGGGGGGAGATGGACACTTGGGCTGGGCCTCAGAGAGCTTATGAAGGGGAGGAACCAGTCAGGACCGAGGGCCAGAAGTCAGAGGAGTAAGCTTCAAGGAAAGGCAGATGGCAATGCGTAAGGATGGAAAACTGGCCCAAGGCAGAAAGCTGTTGCACTTGAACACCCACTATCCCTCTTCTTGGGTCCAACACACTGATTTCAAAGGGAGCAAACTTGTAGTGCATTTTGTTTGGGTGACTCTGACCCTGCCACCCTCGCCTCCCTGAGTCCTGAAGTGGTCACATGACCCAGGCCTGACCAGCAGGATGATCTCTACCTTCTGGTCACAGTTAGGAATTAGGGATAAAACTGTGACTCAAGAGAGGCCAGTGAGAGTCCATTCTAGGGCCTTTGTTGAAACCATTGGGAAAGAGACTCGTCCTTCCTATTGGGGTTGCTATGCTATAAGACAGCAGGGAAGAGCTCCCAGATTTCAATTTGTCACCTGCTGGGAGAGCTAGCCTGAACATGAAACCAACACAGGGAAAAAGAGCTGACACACAGGGACTGTTGTTGATATCATTTACTCTTTGCATCCAGCAATGCCTAGATTTTTTTAAAGTCACTTGGGCCAACACATTTGCTTTTAAGCTTACGCCGATCTCATCTGGGTCCTGTCACTTACAATCAAAGGGGTCCTGACCCATACAAGCCTACGTGGCAATTGAGAGGCTGCTGGATACAAGGGTGGCATCTGGAAAAGACTTGAATCCAGTCCTGCACATCACACAAAATACCACAAGCAGATTATGGTCACAGGAAAAAACGCACAACTAGAAATGGATGAACTGGCTGTTTCAATACCTCTCAGCCTGCAAACACAAAGATTCCCTTTACGTTTTTCAAGGACTGAGTCACACAGGCTAGACTTGGCTGGGCACGTAAATGTATTGTCCCTGCCAAGGAAGATGGTTAAGATGGGAAGGTTGATTTATTTGAGTACTTGTGTGTCAACATCATCCTGAAAAAAAGAGAGAGCATAAGATGTTTTGTTGGCATGTGCTATTACCAGAGGTCTCTTTCTTGTCCTCAAAGACCCAAAGCCCGTGAGGTTAGATGTTGTTTGAGGAAGTTGGCTGAGCATGGGCACATGGTATGATGGGCCCAGGGGCCTGGGAGAGGACAGTCCTTGCCCAATGCCACGGACAAGGTAGGGGGACTACTTTATATGTAGCGGGCTGGGACCTGAGTCATAAGAAGGAACCGCTATCTGAAGATGCTAGGTAGGAGGGACTAACAAGTGCTAAAGTCTGAGGAACAGTAAGAAGACCAGTGAATTGGAGCCACAGTGAGTGAGAGTAGGAGAGAGGACCACCGCGTTCTCTATGTGCCACCCATTCAGGCTCTTGGCTATCTGGTCTGCTCTCATACTTAATATAGACTCATCTTTCCATCTGTCCATTCACCCATTCATCTATTCCACAAACATTTATTATATCAGACAGTAGACAGCACTAGGTCCTGAAGGAACTGTTCTCCAAGCAGAAGGGGAGGACCCACAATCGAGGCAGAGAAAGCCACGGGAGCCAACGCCTGGAAAGGAAACAGCTCCCCGCTGGGCGGGGCCTGTTGGAAAGGGCCTTGAATGCCTGATCTCCATCCCCACCATGTTGCTAGAGCAGAGCACCTACATGCAGAACACCAGGAAATGTTGATACATGGGGGGAAAAGTGAATATATGATTCTGGGAGAAATCTGGTAAGAGTCTTATACTATAGTCTAATACAGCCACGTGGTTGTATTAGACCAAAGGCTTAAGGAAAAGCAAGGGGAGGGACCCTTATAATGGAGACTATTCCATCAATTAGCTAATTTTTTTCCCTGCCAACCAAGAAAAGTCCTTCATTAGTTACTGTTAGTGATGGCCCGGCCTGGAGCACCTGCTTTCTGCTGAGTGTTGCTGTGTGGGCCAGAGGGAGCTGTTTCAGGGCCTCAATCAGACAGTGACGTGATGAGATTTGTGCTTTGGAAAGGTCACCACAGCTGCAGGGCAGAGGATGGATGGAGGGGGAAGACAAGGTGTCCGTTAGAAGGCTGCTGGAGAAACACACACAATGAGAACCAGCCTTTGAGCAGAGGTGGTGCAGACTGGGCAGCACAGCCACTGCTACATTCTTAGACATGCCCACCGAATTGTCTGGTTAAAAAAAAGAATAGAGTCTAGACAACACAAAACTGTTGCCTCTCTCTGGAGTCCCTCTGCTTGGAAGAGGCATTGTAGCTGAAGGCAGACAGAGCTAGGGAGTTTTCTGAGGTCGGACATACTCAATAGTTTTGAGAAGCTATTTGGGGAGATAGAAGTCAATGCTCCTGTTTCTTCAATCTGGCCATAATTTGCCTATGATGTCAGATTTGTGCACATGAGACACTCATTAAGCTTGGGGGCTTTTGCTGCTCACCTTGATGAAAGACTTACCTTTTATCAAGGGTCTTACAATAGGCGGCAGAAAGGCCGAAGCACAAAGGTGTCCAGGGTGGCCATTTAAACCCCTCTTCACCATGAGACCATGTAGACACACCTGGATTCCCAAGCCACAGAACAAGAATCTCAAAAATGTGCTGGAGAGTGAGTACCCAGTTCCCATCACCAAGCCCTACTTTCTGGAATTTGCTGCGATGCTTTCCAGGGAAAGTGGAGCCAGTATGAGCTTTGTGTCAACAAGATGGCCACTGTAATGAACCATGTTGCCCATTTATGGGGCACTTACTCTGTGCTGCACCCCCCCCAGGGCTTCATCAGCCCCATCTCATAGCAACTTCTCCACCCAAAGGGCTGAGTCTCGCCCTGCTGACCTATTCTGTCGAACCACAAACCTGCTAGCACTAGAAACCTTTTTGTGCACATGCCATTGCCTGGCTTAAGTTGGGAAAGTCTATGTTTATGGTTCCCTTCCACGCTGGTTAAGATGACAAGAAGACAATGAAGCACTTGTCTCTAAAAGTGACTTCTTGGATCCACTGGCAAAATGTTAGAAAGTGGGTATGAAGCCCAAGAAACAGGACACCCAGGCTCTTTGAGCTTGGGGAGTATTACAGAATCCTGGCCCAGGCCAAGAATGAGTCACAATGAAAGCTTTTAAAATATAAAACCATCAACCTAGATTTCAATTCCAAGGAAACACATACTTGGCCATGAGGGAATGCTTAAAAAAAAAAAAAAAAATCAGGCTTAAGCCACTGACAGGAAAATAAAACAGCCAAGGAGCATTCAAATATGATTTACACCCTTCCCTCCTTACCCCTCCCTTCCAATATGGGTCAGGGCAGACCCGGGCTCGGTCTCTGCCAGCCTGCTTGTCCCTCTCTGGGCTCCCTGCTTTTCACTTAACATTATTTCGTGAATGCAATCCCGAGCCAGGCTAGCGCTGCATGGTGCCGCCTTGAGGTGGCCATGCCGATCTTATGGATTCTTCATGATTTCCCTGTGCTTGGGCTCTGGGTTTGCTTGAGGTGGCTTGGGAAGATGAGAATTTTTCTTCCATTATTCATGTGTGCAAGCACTGTTCATTTCTCTCAAAGAAATGGAAGCCCAATTGATTTCCTAAATGTAAGAATGAGATTGACCTGCAATAAATATTTAAGACTGACCAGGAAGGGCGACCACCATCTGCTAAACACCAGCCCAGAAATTACTTTCCCAGGGAAGGAAATGAATGAATAACCAAACTATCTAATATTTGCTCAGCACCTGATAGTTTACAAAGATTTCTCACTTATCTCATTTGATCACCACAATAGCCCCAGAGTGGTAGACAGGGCACAGATTACAGGGATTATTCAAACCCCACATTTTTTTTTCTTTCTTTCTTGGCAGATAAGGGCTGTAAAGCCTTAAAGCCACTTGAGGAAGGTCAGACAGCGTGGGGACTAAATCAAGGGTCTCTAATTCATTCATACACATATTTAAACACACACACACACACACACACACACACACATTTCTCTGGAGCCTAATCAAAGCCAGAGGAAATGGCCGCGGTACACAGACCAAATGTGGTCTCTGCTAGGAGGAAGGTCGCGTTCTAGCCCAGGGTAGAGAGCCAGGTGAAGTAAACATGTTCCTGCTTTGCGAGGCCCTGCGTGCTTCAGAGACAGGAACGGAGCAAGAGCCACATGTCCATTCCGATGTTTTTAGGAAGACCCGCTCAGTTGTTAATATAAAATATCTTCCCTGCGAAGGGGGACGAGGAAGTCCCAGCCGTGTGTCCCCAGGGTCAGCTGTCACTGGGAGAACCCTATAGGGCGCGAGGACGGAGCTCTCCCTCATTTGGCAAACATGCATATATTTCCCGGGTGCCGGGCTACACGGGGGTCCACGCACAGGCTCCCCGAGTCTCCCTGCACGAGATAACTTGGGGTGTCTGTCTTTGCAGCGGCGTCGTCACCCTGCCGCACCCCGCAGCTCGGAAAGCAGGCTGGCTGCTCGCTGGCTGCCTGCTACCCAGCCGGGCGACACGCGCTGCGGGGGTCCGAGTCTCCGGCGCGGCGTCCAGACCAGGAAGGTGCGAGCCGGCGCTCCGGGCTCCGCGCACTCCGCTCCCAGACCCGCAGCCCTTTCCTCGCCATGACCTCGCCGGCCCAGCTCTCCATTTCTTGTTCTTTTATGTTATGCATTTGGATGCTCCTCCCGAACACGCTTCAACCTTTTTAGTGACACAACCGACACAGGGACACATCCTCCTTCAGAGAACAATGTGCGTTCGCACGGGGTCGCCGCGATTCGGCCGCGCCACGCCCGGCCCTTTGTGAGCGCCGCGGCTCCGCTCCTCTGCAGCTGGCGTGCTCAGCACACGGGAAAGGCGCGTGTGTAAAGTGTGTGTCACGCAGGAACAGACCCAGGGATCGGGGCCCGACCCCAGGTTCCTTTGTTAAGACCTCACTCCCGATCCCGGCCCGGCGGCCCCGCCGTGGTCTCGGCTCGCCCTGCGGGGAGGTGCGGTCGCCGGCTCCGACCCCGACTGGCTCGGCCCAGACCGTTCCCGGCAGCAGGATGGTCCCCCGGACCCGCTCGGGCTGGGGCGGCTCGAGCCCAGCGCGGACCTACGGGGTCCCTGCTCGAACCCCGCCGAACCGGGCGCCGTGTCGGGGTCGCCAGCCACCCCTTCCCCACACCCCCCCCCACCCGCCGGCGCGCGAGAAAGCGCGGCAGGAAAGCGGGGCGCAGGGCCAGGCGAGCCCCCCACTCGGCAGGGAGCAGGGATTTGGGGGCAGGGGGCTGTCGAAGTTTCTGGGACCTTTTCCTCTTGAGATTTCACAACCCTGCAGTGCCCCCTACAGAAGGCGACCGCCGGGGAGGGGGGGAGGACGCCCCACGACCCCTGACTACCGCCCCCGGCGCAGCTCAGGCGGCCTGGAGCTTTAGCTGTTGCTTTTGCCTTTTTTTTTTTTTCCTTGTTGTTTTTCAGATACGTCTTTTTTTAGAATTGGGGAGAAAAAAAAAAAAAAAAGCGAGCGCGAGCCGCGGCCTGCAGTGGAGCGTGCTCGGCCTCCAGAGGCAGTCGTCGCCAACTTTTCCTCTCCCGCCCCACGGCCAGCGCGCCTCAAACTTTGGACCTGCTGGGGCCCAAATGTGCCCGCCACGCCACCCCACTCCCATGCGTGCTCCCAGGCCCCTGGCACAGGCCGGCATCGTGGGGGCCACAGTGCCGAGGCCCAGGCGGGCTCCTCGAGTCTAGGCACACGGGGAAGGGGGAAAGCCGCGGCACTCGGGAGAGGGCGGAGCCCTCCCGCGCCCGGGGCAAGGGGCAGGGAGCTCCCGCGCCCGGAACGTTGCGAGCGAGGCTAGTGAACGTCGCAGGGGGCACTCTCGAGAGACGGACAGGAAGAGGGCCAGGGGGGACGCCAGAACCCGGGACCACAGTACGGAAACGGCCCGGGGCTGAGCTGCACTCCGATCCCGGGATGGAGGGAGCCGGAGAAGAGGCGTGAGAAGGCCGGGAAGCCGGCCTGGCTGCCCTCCCTGTGCCCCGGAGGCCGCCAGCCCGCCGTGGCCGTGGGGGAACAGCAGCCCAGAGAGAGAAGGGGTCAGGAGGTCGTGCCTGGGCCTCCGCAGGCTCAGACGAGGCCCCGAGGCAGCACCAGGCGCCCTGGAGTCCAGGGCCCTCGCCTCGCCCAGTTGTCCCAAGAGGGCACAGGCCACTCCTCTCGTGGGGAAATCGAGTCAGACCCCGGCCCCAGAGCACGGCCCAGACGCGCGTGTGAGCCCAGCTAGAGTCAGGGAGCCAGGGCCTTCGAGGGTTCCCGAGCCTAAGGGGGGTAGGGGGCTACCCGGGCTCCCTGAGCTGGATTGGCGAGTCCGACGCTTGTAGATCGCAGGTTGGATTGGGGAGGGGTCTCTCAGACGCTGGCGAGCTGGGCGACGATTGGGGGGACTGAAGTGCTTAGAGATCGAAGGCAGGTCTTGGGGAGGGGGTTCAGGGCGCTGGGAGGCTGGATGCTATTAGGGGAGGGGTCTCCGCGCCGGATGCGAGCAGAGCTGCTGCTGCCGTGCTCGGGGTCCGAGGCCTCGCCAAGAAGCTCCTGTGCAGGGCGGGCCGGCCAGGCCAGGCCCAGAGAAGTGAACAAAGCAGGACTATAAGGGGGTGGGGGGCTCCTGAGAAGGGGGGGGTCACAAAGGGTGAGACATGGCCACCAGGCGTTTAACCGACGCTTTCTTGTTGTTGCGGAATAATTCCATCCAAAACCGGCAGCTGTTAGCCGAGCAAGTGAGTAGTCACACCACCTCCAGCCCTCTGCATTCACGTAGCCATGCTGCGGTGAGTCCCCGGGCGGCCTCTCCGACACGCCTCGTGTGCACTGCGGCTCTGCCTGTCTGTCTGTCTGTCTGTCTGTCTCTGTGTCTAAAAAGAAACGATGAGAATAATACGGAAACGCAAGGTCTCTTGGCATCTGTAACCCTGGATGGGGGCGGGGGGGGGATCAGTTTTAGGTCCCCGCTCTGTCTCTGCCTGTCTCTCTCCCTCCTCACTTCCGCCACCCTCCCGATTCCCCCTTCCCCCCCCCCTCCCGTCGTCCCTGCACGACCAGCCGCCTCCAATTTACATGGGTTTTAACACTAAGATTTGGAGGCTTTCCGAAGCCTTTTTGTTTCGTTCTGTCCTCGCCCTCCTCCCTCCCCCCGCCGCCCCCGCTCCGAGCCTCGGCTCCGAGGGCCGGGATGCGTGATCGCAGACCCAGGTCCTGGCAGATGACGACACCCTCCCCCACAGGAGGAAGGAGTTTTTTGTTTTGTTTTGTTTTTTTTTCCTTCCCTCGCGTTCCCTTTCATGGCCTTGAAGCCCTCTGTACCCTGTGGATAATTGCTTCCCTGTTTTTCCTGGGGGCTAATGTGTGTGAGACTGTAACGTGCTATTGGGTCCTTCGTTTTCCATTTCCCAGACAGGAAATTAAGCTTTTCCCTCCATTCGAATTTAAAACGTAACAAAATAGGGTGCGTTTGTGAAAACGAACCCCCGATCACACAGGGTTTTGTTTGTTTCATTAGCCTGCACCTTTCTTTAGCCCAGCATTAGAATCTCTATAGGGAGGGCTTCAAGATGACTGATGTTTTTGTGTTGTTTTGATGAAGGCTACCTTCCCCTTTCTGAACCTCAGTTTTCTGTTAAATTAGGGGCGCTGGCGGGGGAGGGGGGGTGGAAAGGTGGTGGGTCTGGGTGATCTAAAGGAGACAGTGATTAGCAGCTTTGTAAAATCTTAAATGGAAAAGTGAAGTTATGAAACTGATTTTCAGAGGGGGCTCCAGGCTGAAGACAGCTCAGGTTTGAACAAAAGCAGCATCGAAGAAAGGGAATAAAGTCACCCCCAAACCAGATTCTTGGGGATTATACTGGAAATACACAGCTTTGGGAATCGTACACTTATTTCGCCTCTTAGGGACTGTATTGCCTTTTAATTCTTTCCTTTATTACATTATCTAAATGCTTCAGAAAAAAATTATGCCGTGTGTCTTAATTATTGACAGGTTGTCTCCACAGGCAGTTTTTCCTGTTTGTCAGTCACAAGTGGAAACTGTCTTTGGCCGTATTGCTCCTATAAAAACGCTATTCTAAGCCGTGTGAGCAGTTTCAGGAATAAAATCATGTATAATCAGATCAAAAATCACAGAAAACAGGGATGGGATGTGTTTAGGTTTTTATTTACTTTTTGTTTACTTAGGAATTTGAAAGGGTTTTTTTGTATTTGTAAACTAAAAAAAGATGCTATTATACTGAAATTAGTGCAAAATGAAAACGGAGTAATTTCAGCACTAATTTTGAAAAGAATATTCTGAAATAAGCCAGGAATTAGTAGAAATTGAATAAATAAAATTTTATATTGGAACTAAAATTTTGTTAAAGAAAATGTAAAAATTGCATGGCCCTTAAATGGCTTGACTTTATACTACTGGGGGGGGGGGGGGACAAAAACTCTGCCTTGTTTCTAAGATACCACTTTTAATTGATTGAAAAACATATTGTTTGCTTTTCAAATTTTTATAAAGTTAACACCCTGAAACGTTGGGAAACATGAGGCTTTTTTATTATTAATCATCATAATAATTAGGTCAGACAGTTTAAAAACCTGGTGTCTGAGACTGGCAGCTTTTTAAAAGTGAATCTCTAAGACCGATTTTTAAAATGGTTCTCTAAGTTAGACAATTAAAAAAACATGTCAGCTAGTCAAATTATTAAAAATTGATTCCTAAATTACACAATTTGAAAAAATAGATGTCAGAAACATATAACCTAAGTAAAATAATTTAAAAATCAATACCTAAAGTACACAATTTAGAAAAATAGATATGTCAGAAAATGTACAGATATTTTTAGGCAACTCAGACAATTTCTTGAAAATAGATTTCTAAAATCAAACTGAAAATACATACCTATGTCTGAATATAAAAAACTATTTTCTGTAATTATACCATTTAAAATGACATTTATTAGTCTGACTGTTTAAAAGATCAGTATAAGCAATCAGGTCATTGAAAATATTTTTGTAGTCAATTCAGAAAATCTGAAATATAGATTGGCAGTTAAAAATGGGTTGCCTAGTCTAGAATTAAAAAAACCATATTTTATAATTTAAAAAGTATATATATTTTATAAATATATGTATTCTTATTGTGTGCATTAAAAAACATGTCGCATGTCATGAATTTCTGAAGCGTTCAGGGGTGAGGTATTCTATCTGCAGTCTGTTTACAGTTGATTCTACAGAAACGATTCCAACACATACACAAAATCAAATATGGTCAGATTTTAACATGATTAAATAGAGAGTACAGTTTTTCAACTTCTGGAAGTAGGAAAAGTATTAAAAACATTTTTTTGGCAAAAACCCTTCTCTAACAATTTTTTTTTTAAGTTTGAATAACCCATGCAACGTTTTTCACTGCATATCTACCTCCTAAAATATTTAGATCTCATTTCTGATTTGTAAATTTTAAAACCATATAGCAAGTTAAACTATATCTGTCAAATTTGAATATGGGCTGGGTTTTAGGTGATATTTTTAGGAAATTATTAATTAAACTGATGAATTGACTTAATTTTTAATTTTGTTAAAAAGGCCTGCTGAAATTTTTAGTGGTGAAATGTTACAATATCACTTATTTTATAATTTTAAATAAAGGAAAAAATAAAGGAAAAAAATAAAGCAAAAGTGTTACTAATTGTCAAGTTTAGTAATGATCATGTTTCTAAGGTTTCAGTTTTAATTGATTGAAAAACATACTGTTTTTAAATTGCTTTTTAAATTTTTATAAGGTTCAAAACACCCTGAAACATTGGGTAACATAAGATTTTATTATTAGTAGTAGTAATAATTAGGGCAGATAGTTTATACCATTTTTTATACTTTTCTGTATGCTTGAAAATTATAAGTAAAAACTTAAAATATATATATATACACTTACTATGTTAATAACATGAGCAAAACAATTAAAAGAAGACAATTTGTAAATATCTAAAGCTCAAGTAATTAAAAAGGAAGTAACTAAACTCTAGAATTTAACTTAATTTAAAAAAATCAGAACCTGAAATTTCTAATTCCTAGTTAGAAAAACAAGCTATAGACATTTATTTTGGTGTGTGTGTTTATTGTCACACAATTGAAAATAAATGACATCTAAAGTAAGAGGTTTTGGTATTTTAGTTTTATACTTGAATTTCCACATCCTTATTTAAGGAAAATGCTGTGGAAATTGGTTATAAATTGGTGTATCTCACACACGGTGAAACAATATATGGCTAAAACCCTATAATTCAGAACATTTAAATATGCATTTTTTGCATCCTAATTTCAGGGGAAAATAATAGAGGCTGGTGATGATGGTGGAGTTATTGTGGGGACCTATATGTGCATACTAAGACAGATTTATTCAACATCCCGGCAAATATGTCACAGCAATGCAAGGAAATGTACAATGACAAAGCAGTAAGTGCTGGGGGCCAGAAGGTACCTAAAGGTCATTTGACCCGACACGCCTGGCTGTGATAAATGCCTATGCCTGCCTTTCCTGCCGTGTTCTGTGATGGCAGCAAGAAATTCCAGCAGCCGTTCAGTCCACCGTTTGTACTTGCAAAAAAACACACACAAAAAAACCATATATATATATATATATATATATCTTTGCCTCATTTAACCCCAACTTCGCCTGTAATGTGCATGCCGGGGCTCTAGCCCAGGTTCTGGCCCTTAGGGTCTGTCTCTTCCTTCTGCATGACAACCCTGCAGGCTCCTTGTTCTCGAGAGATTTCTCTAGCTCAGCCATCCCGGCTCAGACGAAGAGGTTACGTTTCTTGCCAATGAATGAAGTCCAATTTTTTGTGTCCTTTTTAAGTTCAACACCCAGAACTGAACAAAATTCCACTTAATTGTATTCTTGGTTGTATTGATAAAAGCAGACTAATTGTTAAAAGCAGACTAGGGTTTGTTTTTTTGACTATCAGCAAAGTGCAGTTGTTGGCATTTCTCATTCATTCTGTTTAGGCCTCAGTTTTGGGTCCACCATCATGGTTATGCCTCCAGGCAGCACAAAATAAAGGAAGGAGCATTGGACTCTAATCCCGGGAATTTAGGGCTAAGTCCCATGGCCCTGGCCCTGTGTATTAGGCAAGCTTTCGATCTCTGGCTGCCTTTTGCCTTATTTATAAATTGACAGGTTTGAGTTAGGTGGTTTCTAGTGGCCCTATGGATTCAACAATGCTTCTTCAAGTTCTGTTTTATTACATTGTTTCTTCTGACCAAGGCACACAGCCTTAGCTTTCAATTTGTAAAGGAGAAACCCATAGTCAACAATAGTGCTGCGGCCTGTTACCCCAATGTTACAGCAAACATCTTTAGAAGTAGCTCCAATACTATGCAAAAATAATTTTGACATTATATCAGCCAAATGCAAGTTTTAAGGTAGTACTTCATTCAAGTAGTTACAGGCAGTTTGCCTTTAAGAAGCTGAAATGAATTTACTAAGTTAAATAATCATTCAAAAAATGTTTAAGGTTTTGAATGAATGAAAAGTAGATATGGAGTTGCTTTTCTGATCTGATAAGGTGCCCTATGACCTATACGGTTTCTCTTGATCTCCCAGAGTGATCTAATGGAGAGATTGCAGCTACTTTGTTAGTGTTTACTGCCTAATCTATTCTCTGCTTTAAAATAATGCACAATCTATAAATGGAAGCTAGAGTTAATTGGTCTTAGATTAGTTTGAAACAAGCACATTATTTTTAATAAAACATGGTATGCTTTGGGGGGAAAACAGGATTAACTATGGTTATAAGAAACCTGAGGTCCTTCAGTCTTGACTATGATATTATTAGCTAAGATTTATTGAGCATTTACTATGTGCCTAGTATTGGGCTAAGTCATTTTGCATGTACAGCCCCAATTTATCCTCACAGAGCTGTATCAAGTAGGTGCTGCTGTTTTTCTCGTGATACAGACAAGGAAACTGAGGTTCAGAAGAGTTGGGGATCTTGCCCAGTGTCACCTGGCAGTCTGGGAAGGTGGAATGGAGTTCGGGCAAACGTGGCTCCCAGAGCCCTGTGCTGACCTGGTGGGCACTGCAGCACCGCTGTTTTCCCAGGGCTGATGCTGCAGGTCCTGGAAAATGCAAGGGCCCATTTTTTTGTTTGTTTGCTTTTTCCTTAAAATAAGAAAGCATCTTTCTTTATCTCACTTTTACAACCATATATAGTCCATTTTAACTTGCATATTGAAGGCTCTAAGTTTCAGTCCAGGCTGAGTCTGTTGGGAAATTAATTCTCTGCCTTTAGTATCCAAGTATGAAATCACTGTATATTTCTCTTTAGATCTATTTGCTTTTTTGTTTCTAAAGGTTCAATTTGAGCAGCAAGACTTACTTGAGAATAAGGGCACTTTGTTGGATAAAAGTGAAGCAAACTCTTATTTTGGCAGTAATGGGAATAAAGTAAATATCACTATAGCATAGACTTGCATTTCCAGTTCATTTTACTCAACTTTTCCAGACTTCCTGAATAAACACAGATGGGTTTCCACTTATTTTTCAGTTTTATGTAGAAAGTTCTTTAGACTATAAATTCCACATGCTACTTGGAGTTTTCAATATTTTCTTGATTGCATGCCATTGGCAGGTCAGAAACCTAGATTTAGACATTATAAAGATTTAGAAGGTGGTGATGCGTAGTAATGTGTTTTCATTTGGCTGTATTTTGGTTTTTCCTCATGGTAATTCTCAATGTTTTACTTCGAGTCTTGATAAAATTTTCTGGAATTTGGGGGGGCGGATTTTGAAATTCTTTGTTTTTTAGGTAGCAGATTTGGGTGGGAGTGGGGTTCCTTCGAAGAGATGACCTTTTGAATTTAATTTCTGACTTGGTGTAATAATGGTGGCTGCTTATCACTTGTAATTCCCTGAATGGAGAAGTTGGAAGGTGAGGTGGAAAGAGGCCTAACACCTGGGTCTGTCCCCATGTGTGCCCACAGTAACAAGCTCTGTGACTTGAGGGAAATGGATTTATATATTCCGAAGCTTGGTTTTCTTATTTGTAAAAAATAGAGTTGTATCTAGCCCACGACTCTGATCTCACCTCTTATCAGCTAGTAATTGTAGAAACCAAGGATCAGGGTGTGTGCTTAGTTAATAACAGGAGAGGACAGGCGCACGTGTAGCGGAGACCTCAGCCATGTTTTGCAGTAATAACACTATTCAAAGCCGAGGCCAGGAGCCGCTGCAAAACGGCGGATGTGCACGTGAGAACACCGAAGTTGGGGCTTTGCCTGTGTCTTTTTTCAGTAATAAAAAACACTTAAATGCTTTGTTGCTGAAAATGTTATGTTTAAAAAATACAAACATTTTCTTTTCTTCGTAAAATAAAAGGTAATTAATTCAGATTTCCATTTGACACTATCTTCTCTATTAATACCTTCTATCCCACAATTATGGCAGGGTGTGTAGTTCTCTTTTACTGTCATAACAAATTGTGGAAGGAACGCAGAGGACTCTCAGCTTTCTATAGAATGTCAGCTAATTGAATTTTTACATAGAGGAATGTTAATTACATTTTTATTGCTCTCATTGTTTAATATATTTTGGCTCTGATAGACCAGTTTCATATGCACTATTAATTTTTAAATAGGAATTTATGTTTTTGTGTGTGTGTTTCTGAATTTACTGCTAAGCATTAAAAACAATCAGCACAGTTGATTATTGAAATTCACCACTAATTATTTCAGGGATCAATACCGTGAAGAAAAAAAACCCAGCTAGCTGCTTAGATTATCTATCATTAGTATATATCTATTCAGAAGATGGAGTTCCACGTTGATCTGAAAAAGAACCTTTAGTTTTCAATTGAAATTTAATTCTTTGGGTGCTGGGGCTTCTTCCTTCCTACTACCCCTTAAAATATTTTTTCTCCTTCCCTGTTTTTGTTTTGTTTACTTGCTTTTATAATAGCTTTACAAATAAGCGTGCTTTCTAGACTAATGGTAACATATGCCAAGCAAATGGGGAGAGTTTTTCTCTGCTTTTACCACCTGTGTCTCTCTCCGGGGAAGAGCGGTTTCTCGGCTTGCTTGTTACCGCGGAGAAAGCTCGGGCTGCGGGATTGCATTTGTGCAGACCTCACATATATGGTCACTCAACTATTATCTAAATACAGCCATAGACAATTTTTGTGGGTTGTTCATTTTCTAATTTTGCTGCATTTGCAGGGCTGATTTGCATGTTAAAATACACATGCGTTTGACCCGGTAGAATTGCGTTTCAGCCTTGCTCTCCTCCTTTCTCTTCCTAAGGGGAGCTTAGAATAGTGTATGTAATAGCTGACATTTATGGAGCCGATGAGCATTACATTTTAGTGAAACTAAAGCAAGTGTGTTTTATTTATTTCTATTGTGTTTTAATTTTTACAACTATGCATTGTATGTTTCCTGTTATTTCCAAAACAACAATCACAGTAAATAAAAATAAAAAACATATTTATGTAGCTTTTTTATTAAAAAAAAAAAAAAGAATCATAGTGGGGAGATTGTTTAAATGCCTTGGTTAGTGGATCTTTATTTTTAGTCAGCTTTAGGGTTATTTAAAATCTCAGTGCTTTCTCAACTGACCATACCTTATCTGTCTGTCTGTCCCTATTCTGCTTTCTCTTTGCTGTCCCTAACTGGATGGGACTCTTGGGACCGACATGTCTCTTCAGGAGCTGGATGAGGTATTGTGTTTTGCATATTTTCATATGTTAATTCATGAAATTATGCCTGTTTTTCTGAAGTCTCTGGTCATATATAAAATGCTAACAGCTCACACACGTTTTAGCATTTGTTTTGATTACTTATAATTGCTGTTTAATAATTTAACACCTAGGATTTATCGAGTATATTTTCACACAGGTGAATTGATGATTTAGAGAAAGGCTGGGAACAGTATTTACTACTCTTAGGAAAGTGACTCAACTTGGAAAGCAGGACAGGTGAACATTTCCTTGAACTTATTAATAAGCCAAATTGTTTTTAGGGTCATGAGTGTAACTGCCTTGATTTCTGAGAAGTTGCTCAGGTGGAGTGTGAAGGACCTGCTTCTGGGGAAAACCCTAAGGGAAGAGAAGGAGGAGAAGGCCAGCCACTGTTTCTAAGGCTCTTCAAGGTCATTGCTGCCTTGAACAGATCACTGATGATCCCCTCCCTGCCCCCTAGCTTAGTCTCCCAGAAGATGGGGAGAGAACATACCCATAGGGCTTTGTTCTAGTAGCTTGTAAAAGAGTTGAGGAAAAGGGGGGGGGGGGGGGGGGGAACTGTGCTTGTTAATTTTGTGTGCTTCTGTTCTCTGCTTCAGTGATGAAGGGGTAAAAATGTTTTTCGTGAGGGTAGACCTTTTAGAAAGAGTAATTAGGGGGAGTGTTGTTTATTTTGGTTAGTTTAATTTAGAAGAATGAACAATGAGGTGGGATTAGGGCAACTGACTTCAAAAACAGTGAGGTTCCTCATTTGTAGATTAAGATGTACCTGTAAATTCTAAAAACTTTGTTCCTAATGACCATATACTGGCACAGTGTCCCTCCCCGAGAACTGGCTGAGTACATTAGCATCTCTGCTTCTCTTCCAGGTGTGAGGCTGCAGCCCAGTGAGCTCCCCATGGACACTCAGTGCCAAGGGTCTGATGCAAAATAGTGTGGACACTGTGAGGCCCCCCCTCCTTTTTTTTTTTTTTTTTTTTTTTTTTTAAGAAAAATAACTCACATTTATGCTTGTGTGTTCATAGAAACTTTCTGAGAAGAGACACAGGAACTGTTAACAGTGGTTACACCTTACAGGAAAAGGCTGGGATGGAAGAGAAACTTGCTTTATATTGCAAACTTTTCCTTAGGTTGGATGTATATTTTCAAACCACCTGCAAGTATTACTTGAGTCATTAAGAAACAATTAGTATTTATAAACAAGCCCTCATCTGGTGGCTCACTGAGCCTGGTGCCCTGGCCATGCCTGACTGAGGAACCTTCCTGCCTGTACCGCCTGGGCACTGGGCCCAGAGAGGTCAGAGGTCACTGCAGCTCACACACAATGAACTCAGCATCTCTGGGTCACAGCAGTCGTGGTGGGTTTGCTGACCAGACGCTTGGGACTTGGAGAGCAGACCTTTTAGAACTGATGTTACCCCTTTCTGAACAGTTTGGAAATAGGGGCCTCATGGTCCCAAAAGGAAGTTTATGATGGCAGATGTAATGAGCATGGACAGCCTTACGCTGAAGGGGCAAGCACAGCTGTGGTCACACTTGGGGGTCTGCCATCTGACCGGTCTCAGGCTTTCCCTCATCCTCTTCAGGCATCAAGCTCCACCACCTGGCTGCTCTCCGGGGACGAGCAGACCTGCTGCTTGTCTTACTCTGAGCTTCTGGTGTTCGAAGGGAGCCACGTTCTGTGACCAGTGACCTGAGTGCTGCCACTTTTCCCACCACACCCAGTGCTGTTGGAGTTCTCTAAACAGAGCCCAGTACCCTACTCTGGGTACCTCACCCCCTTCAGTAGTTGACTTGCCCCTTCTTGTCCTTTGTCCACAGCCTTTGTGTCTTTTATAAGTTAGCTTTTAGAGTTGTACATGACATACTTACTTCATTCATTCATTCCACCCATTTGTTGTTGACTCATTCAGCTAATTATAATTGCATAGTTATGACTGCTGAGTGCCAGGTGCTGAGCTAGGCGCTGGAGAGGTGCTGGGGATGGTGTCCAGAGCCTTGCTTCGCCAAGGCTGCAGGGTGCTTCAAACAGCCGTCTTCTGGGAAGAGTAAAAATGGCCTTAGTTCCCGGTGTTTGTTAGATGGGAGGCCAGCCCTGGTAGGTGCGGCCTGAGCCAGCTTTCCTGTCTGCCGCACTTGGCCTTCCCACAGTAAGGCCATGTGGGGCTTCCTGTCGTTTGTCCACATTAGTGGGTCATTCTACTGAAACCAACCCAAAATCTGCATCCTGGGGATAGCAGCCTCATTGTCCTGCAGAACTCTGAGTGCGGTGTCCCCAGGAGGAGGCCTCGCCTCTTCTCCAGAGTCTTCCCTCCTGGTCTCTACTCTAATGTTGTTCTTCTGGTGACGGTGGTCTTAAGAGGAGTTGTCTCAAGGTTGTGTGTTTTTTAAAAATCTGCATAAGAATATTTATCTCTTGTAATTAAGAGATAAATGTCAAACTCCCAACCCATGTAACCTGGGGAGAGCAGGATGAAGTAAAAGGAGGCCACAGGCGGGGGCTCCCTGGTCACCCTGCTGAGGGTAGCTTTGAGAAAGTCTCTGAACCCAGCTGGGCCTCACTGTCCGTGTTTGTAAAACAAGGAGCGGTGCCCAATTCCCTCTTCAGGTTTGTTGTTGACTAACAAAACAAAGCCTGTGGAAGTGCAGCACCCACAGCACGCAGGCAGGTCGTTATTGCTCCCTCTCAGCATTTTTAAGGGAGTGTGTAGGCATGGAGAAAACAAGGAAAGTCCATCAGACGAGCGGCATTTATATCTGAGTGCTTTGATTCTCAGATTTTTTATGTCTATAGTTTTGCACATTTAAAGCAGTGTCTGTTTTGAGCATTTATTGTTTCACAGTCAAGAAAGTAAACACTGTTTTAAGAGTATCGCAGCACTAAAATAAAGTGTAGTGCTGACATCCCGATTCTCCTACCCACATGCTCGTGCACTCCCTCGAGGAAGTGAGGTTTCTTAAACCTAATAGTCCATCAGTGAAGTCAGGAGCCTCTGAGCCGAGAGTTATGCTTGGGCTCCAGGATTGTCTCCCGTGGATGAGAGAGTTGTTAGGCTGTTGTTTGCAACGTCCCTTCTGGATGTTTTAAATGTTCATCGCCACAGATGATCCAGGATTGTCAGTGTTGCTACTGATCAGCATGCATTGTAGCTGAACCTACTTCATTGTTTTAGATGGAGCGGGTTGTATGTGTCTGACTTTCTTAATCTCAGCTGCAGCTTTACCATTTCCTTAATCTTACAGTTCCCTAACTCAGATGTCCCGTAAAGGCAGGGTTTTATAAGTAGGAAGGCTGTATGTTTGGAACAGCATGATTTATCAGCAAGAGCATGTATGTCCGCATGCATGTGTGCCTTCCATAGATGAAGAACTTGTCTGCACCGCCTGGCACTCCAGGGACATAGGTGTCAACATTTAAAGTGGACCAAGGGCCCTAACTGGTTTGGCTCAGTGGATAGAGCGTCGGCCTGCGGACTGAAAGGTCCCAGGTTCGATTCTGGTCAAGGGCATGTACCTTGGTTGTGGGCACATCCCCAGTAGGGGGTATGCAGGAGGCAGCTGATCGATGTTTCTCTCTCACTGATATTTCTAACTCTCTATCTCTCCCTTCCTCTCTGTAAAATATCAATAAAATATATTTTAAAAATAAATAAGTAAAGTGGACCAAGGGCAAAAGATAACTAGTGAAACTAGCAAGAAGCCTTTTGGTGTGATGTTTTGAGCATCTGCTGGGGTTGTCCTGCATTGGTGAGGGTGAGGTAGATGAGTGTGGGCTCAGATAGTCACCCCAGAGTTCTTGAAGGACAGAGCTAAAAACAAAGACACAAGAGTTCGTAAGTTGTTCATTCTCATAAGTACAATATTTTATTTAAAAAGTTTTCTTATTTAACAAATATGGAAAGATTTTATTTTATTTTTTACTTCAGAAGCAGAAGTTCATTTAAGAAAAGCTTTAATCACCAACACCATATCTGGAGGGAGATTACGTTGAAGTTCACAGAGGATAAGTAAAGAGAATTAAAAATCTGGCAGGTTTTTAAAGGTCTGTATTAACTAAGATGGCAACATGTCTTGGATCTTAAAAAGATTTTTTAAAAAACCAGGTTTTTAAATGGGAAATGAGGTTTCTGAAGTTGAAAGCATGATTTTGCACCTAAAATGTGTTTATGTTCATATTAGTTCCCACTTTAAATAATTGACACTGATCTATTATGTTTTTCCTTCCCAAAACATATTCTTTAAAAAGAAAAGAAATAGTACAAACTGTGATATACATCACAAGCCACACCCATCAAAACATGACACCTTCCTTCTGAGTGGGCTGCATTTCATCATCATGGTGAGCTGTTGCTATAGACCAGCAGTCGCCAACCCTTCAGACTTCACGGACCACCGGTTGGCGACTGCTGCTAGACTCACCAAGGGGACAGGTTGTTCCCTATTTAGGTTGCAGTCCCAAAGAGTCAGCTCTTCTGTCTTCCTGGCAAAATCCTGAGGAAGAGCGTAGGCAGACAAGGACCAGCTCCGTGGGCTGGCATCTGACCCTTCATGTGAGCTCAGGACACTTCATAGTGAATTCTTCCCAGCTTTGATTTACATTCATTTTGGGAGGGTGGGGGACCACATCTGAAGAATAAAGTCAAGTTCTGCCTCAAATAGCTCAGTGCACTTCAGAGGACTTTTCATACATGATTTAACATTTCTCATTCGTTTCAGATAAGTTGATACTCGTTATTTTGCAGATATCTCTTTATGTTTTTAGTTTAATGTGCATTTATAAACAGTAAAAACAGTACATCCTGAGTTTAAAAATTATAAATACAGCAACTTATTATTACTATTCTAGTGAAATGATAGTGGGTTAGATAATAAACTGCCACAGTGGCAGTACTATGGCCCATGACCTTAGTTTAGCAATTTCAGGTTTTACTTTGTATAGAAAGTTGGAGGTTAAGTTCAAGTTCTGCTCCAATCAGGCAACAACTCTGTGTCCAGCACCAGCTGTAGAGCTGGCAGAAGCTGAGAGCTGGGCATGTAGTTTGCCCTTGTGCCTTGGTGAGCATACCCTCCACAGAGTCCCACCTCTTGGTCACTTTGCAGTGGGACCTCAGGAATAAACAGCTCTGCCTCTCACTGTCTGTGCCTGCCCTGGGTGGATGAGTTCTGCACCGTGTCCCTACGTCTGCAGTTGATCAGAGAGGCTGCTTTTGTTGACACTGATGTGTTCATGGGAACCTGTCCTGTGGTTCCTGGTGGGGGCCTGCTTTGTGTTGTAGTTTTTGTTGTTGTTTTAATTGACTTTAGAGAGAGAGGAAGAGGAACAGAGAGAGAGAAACATTGATGAGAGAAAAACATCATTGATTAGCTGCCTCCTGCATGCCCCCCGCTAGGGATCGAGTCTGCAACGCGGGCGCGTGTCCTAACTGGGAATTGAACCAGTGATATCTTGGCTCATGGGTCAACACTCAACCATTGAACCATACCGGCAGGGCTTGTGGTGGTGTTTTAATCTGTGTTTATTGTCCTGATTCTCTTTCTTAGCAAATTGCAACTATATTTCATGGGCCTGTCAAAGTGATTGGCAGCTGGCGGAGTGCAAGGGGCTTCTGGAGTCAGCCAACCAAGTTTTAATCTGTCACTAATAGCTTTGTGGCCTTGGGCAAGGTCCTTAACTTTTCTGAGTTTCCATTTCCTCACTTACAGATTGAATAATAGGTTCCTAGCTCACCTAGCTTTTGTGAGGATTAAAATAAAAAAAAAGGTCTGTAGCATTCCTATTAGTGAACTCTTAAAAACAAACAAGATGACCACTTCTCAGACTCGGTCCCAGGCAGTGGAGGTGGCTAACACACCATTTTTGTTTTAAAAACTGAAATGACACAAATGCAGGTGACTTACTCAAGGCTCACCTCTCTGCGACAGTGATGGGCATGGTTACTTCAGTATGTGATACACACTTCCTGAACCCACAGAAGACTCTGAGAAACGGGGGCAGAACCATACCTGAGGTGCAGGGGGAGCAGATACAAGACCTCCAATTGCTTTTAGGGATTCTGCTGTCAGTCAACTCCCTGTTCAGAATTCAGCACTCATTACTTGAAGGATTCTTTTGATCTCAGTTTTTTCTTATGGGATATATTTCCTCCTTCATCTGTGGATTTAAAATTTTTGTCTTGTTCTTTTATTGTTAAAAAAGCAAACAAGTATTTGCTGAATGAATGAAAACGTAAATTTAGATAAATATAGGAAGCGGGGAGAAAGGCAATATAAATCCTTCTCAGTTTTGCAGTGTGGCTTAGAAATTGTACAAGTGTTTACCTACAAAGGACTTTTATATGCTGTTTGCCATCCTGTTTTCCTCCTCATTTGGATCTTTTGAAATAGGCATTTATAAATTCTGAGCTCCAGAGGCCCCTCAAGAGCCTTTCTTCCTGCTCACTGCCTCCAGGCGAGAGAACAGCTTAACCAACCCCAAACCCATGATTTCCTTCCCAGTTTTCCAGAGCTCTCCAAGGCAGGATATTATATAGGTAAAATAAGCAACAACTATTGATATTATTTCAAAATAAGTGAAAATGTTGTCTGTGGACATTTTACCAAAGAAAGGAAATGACAGTGTGAGAGTGCATTGAGATTGTAAGGATTGCTTTTGCCAAATGGTGGATAATTTCTAACCGTTTAAGCATTTCTTTCACACATTTGAACACATGGTTAATGATCTCATGGCCAAGTTAACTGGATCAGCCATTTCCAAAATAAGCTGAATGTATGGCAGTAAAGGCTGCTGTTGTGTTGAACTTTGCATATTGATTCCATTTACTGCCTAGTATTTTATTTTCAATTACAGTTTACATCTAATTGTATTTTGTATGCATTTCAGGTGTACAGCATGAGTGGTTAGACAATAATAACTTTACAAAGTGCTCCCCCTGATATTTCCAGTGCCTACCTGGCACCTACGTGGTTATTGGAATATTATTGACTATATTCCCTATCCTAGGATGCATTCTACATCCTAGGCCTAGCTTTTTGTTTGTTTGTTTTTTACTTCTGTCTGATCACATTAATTGTTGGGTACTAATGTCTTTTAAGGAGCTTTTGTTGACTTTCTAGTTATATTTCTATAGGCAGATCAAGTAAAATTTATGTTCACAAGCATGTCCAAGAAAATGAAGGACTGGTGCATGAAAAGCTAGGAAACCTCAAAGGCATGAGGATAGTCAGGCACGTGTGTGTACGCTCCTCCATTTCTGTACTAAATGAGAGACACTTGGGAGGGAATAAGCATGTTCTTAGCTAAACTGATC
This sequence comes from Murina feae, assembly GCA_004026665.1. Taxonomy (NCBI): domain Eukaryota; kingdom Metazoa; phylum Chordata; class Mammalia; order Chiroptera; family Vespertilionidae; genus Murina; species Murina feae. The sequence goes on from PVJC01000161.1 coordinate 60,523, forward strand.
TGAATGGTTTTGTAACGTTCCTTTATTTCCCTGTAGCTTGCCGATGACCGGATGGCTCTGGTGTCCGGCATTAGCTTAGATCCAGAAGCAGCGATTGGCGTGACAAAACGGTTACCTCCTAAATGGGTGGATGGAGTGGATGAAGTAAGTTGAATATTAGTTTTACACTATCTTAAGTAATTATGATATTAACATGTTTTAAGATATTTGCCACAAAAACTGATTTGGCCACGCTTGAATGCATGTCCTAGGAAAACTTTAGCTTTTGGTTAATTCACTGTGCCACACAACAAGAAAGGTGTGTGTGAATGATTTCGGCTTAGCATAACTACCTGAACCGTAGAGAGAAATGGAAGAAATGTATAACATGGAGGAGTGGTATTTGAATTTCTGGCTCTCTGAATGGAACGTTGCTCATGCGTCAGGCAGCCTACATGTTGGCTGGAGACACAGCTCTACCTGGAGTTTCACTGACTGTCTCGGTGGCAGGCAGGTACCTGGCAGGCTCAATGGAGTTCTGGTGATTTCATTTGTTTAGATCCAGTACGATGTTGGCCGGATTAAACAGAAGATGAAGGAGTTAGCCAGCCTGCATGACCAGCATTTGAACAGACCCACCCTGGATGACAGCAGTGAGCAAGAGCATGCCATTGAGATAACCACCCAAGAGGTCACGCAGGTGAGGCTGCAAGTCACTTCCGAGCCTTCAGGACCACCTCGGAAGCCATAGCTGGTATAACTCTAAGAGTAAGTCTGCCTACAGTTTCACTTCCCAGCCTGAGGTTCAGGAAGTACGAGTGGAGCTGAGCTCCTCCCGGCGTCCGCTACTAGCGCCATTTTTGGATGAGGGAGGACGGTGTTCAGTTGTTGATACATATGACTGTGGGTTAATTTAAAAAATTAAACCCTGAGCATTACTGAGTTAAATCATTTGATTTTAAAATGTGTGTAACTTCTATCAAATACTAGTGTTCAAACATTTTTTTGTTAAAAGGAGTCCTCGTAATTGGAATTCAGGAGTTTCTGCTCTAGACTGAGAAACTTAGTATCCGAGAGAAACGTGTCCTAAGAGAAAACCTCTTGTAAAATGCTAAATTTGAGTCATTTTAAGCAACATAACCAGTGTTTAAACTTTAGTGTTTACATTTTTTATTTAAGTCTTCTGGATGCTCATGATGGGGGCGGGGGATGCTGAGGAGAAGCTGGGTGAGGTACTATTTGGAGGTGGCTCTCAACAGTGGAGCCAGATTCTCTTTTAATCCCCTCACACCAGGGTTCTTGTCTGCAAAATGGGAATAGTAGCACGTGCCTCTGAGGAGGGCAGTGGGGGGATGAGAAGCTAGAGCAGGGGGCGTGGGTGTGGGCAGGGCATCGGAGCTCGGCGGGCTGCGCACACAGAGGGCCCCTGTCGGTGCTGCCTGTCCTCGCGGAGCTTTAAGCCTGACTGGGCCTTCTGGCTCGTTGCAGCTCTTCCACAGGTGCCAGCGTGCGGTGCAGGCTCTGCCCAGCCGGGCCCGCAGGACCTGCTCGGAGCAGGAGGAGCGGCTGCTCCGCAACGTGGTGGCCTCGCTGGCGCAGGCGCTGCAGGAGCTGTCCGCCGGCTTCCGGCACGCGCAGGCCGGCTACCTGCGACGTGAGTGTGGGGCCGCGGCCACTGGTTCTCCGCTTGGTCCTGAACCTTTAACTGTGACACCCCGGGTGACATCGGCCCCGTGGAAGCCCGGGTGGTGTCATGTAGTTGATAGCTAAGAAGACAAAACTTACTAGGTGTGAAGCTTAAAGAACTTGAAATTCAACCCAGACCATGTGAAAACCTGTAGCTTCCTAGGTGTTGGAATGGGGAGCTGGTAATTAATAGGTAAAACCCGTCCTAATCGTATTAAAGCTCCATGTTTCCATAGCAACCCGGGTCTTAGAGCAGCGGGCACCTTCGTGGGAGGGGTTTCAACACTGCCGGGTCTCCTGACTCTAAATAGACGTGATTCCCAAGAGTTGGTCAAGTTTCCCTACAAACTGTTGTTTCTTTACCACCATTGGCATCAGTAACTTCCCCATATACTCCAGCAGCCTAGTCCTCCCTTCTTCTACAACTGCATATTTGTATTTTAATTTTGTTACTCCTAAAATTTTATTTAAGGCCATTTGGAATTCGTACTAGAGATGCTTCTAGAGAAAAATATTGGGGTGTTTTTTTTAATGTTTTGTAGCAGCAGGTAGATTAAATATTTCTGCTCCACTTAGAGATTCTCAGATGGTTCTGTCATTTTGTCATTCACTTGGCATCGAGGAAGCTGTACATATTTACAGTGTCATTTGGTCTTTCACATGTTGTTGTATGTTTATAATCTTTAATGCCCTCCCCTCCCCAAAGCTGCTGAGAATATCTCCATTTTGACTGTTGAGTTTAAATCTAGACTTCCCCTTTCTAATGGTGGAGCAGTAACCAGGATGGTTTACATATTCAAATAAAGTGAATTCCTATCTGTGATAGGCATGAAGAACCGAGAGGAAAGAGCCCAGCATTTTTTTGATACATCAGTACCACTGATGGATGATGGAGACGATGATACTCTTTATGATCGGGTAAGTGAAGGCCCTATGTTCTGTTTTCTCTTCACAGACCAGTAGCTTTACAAGGCGATGGACCAGTGCTGTGTGACTCGTGGTCCGCCAAGTAGACTTCACAGCAGGCTGATGGACAGTCATGGGCCACACTTCTTCCTTCCACAGGCTTCAGTGAGCCCTTGAATTCCCTTCTGGACCTGGGGAGAGATGCGCATGGCTCTTCCCCAGGTTCTGCTAGCCAGGCCTTGTGTGGCCGCAGGCAGGAGGTTTCTCCAAGCGTTCTGCTTTTACCAGGCCTGCTTTAGGTCCCGCTTGCTATGGGAATTTGCGTTTTTCCTTTTAGAGAAAAGTAAGTGTTTATGTTTATGTGCTTTGTAGAAATGTTTGCAGGTATCATTTTCTTTAAATTATATCTAAAATTGTACACCAGAGCTTTCTCCAGGGGGGATTCTAACGTGTATTCTGTACTCCTTTCTACTAGGGTTTCACAGATGACCAGCTGGTGCTCCTGAACCAGAACACGCTGATGGTGGAAGAGAGGGAGCGGGAGATCCACCAGATTGTGCAGTCAATTTCTGACCTAAATGAGATCTTTAGGGACTTAGGAGGAATGATTGTAGAGCAGGTACGTCAGTTTACCTTCCTCATCAATGGGTTTTTCTATCATAAAATCTGGTCCTTCTCCAACCTTGGTTGCCTCTGCACTCCTATCAGGAAAAAAAGAATAACCTCCTCCCCTATTGTATGCATGTATATGCAAATTATATACATGTACCACTTCCATTTTTCATTTTAAAACAGTAAACTTTTCTTTAGGTAAATGTCAATAGAAGTTCTTGTGTTTTCTGCCTCAGGGGTGCTTGTAAGAATGCCCTCTCTGGGAGCCTGGCAGTGCTGCCCAGGCTCAGCAGTGATTCTGGCAGTAGATAAGGCTTTCCTTCGAATTTTGGCAGGTTATTGGGTAATGGCGACTGGAACCACTAGCTTTCAAGTGGAATTAAATTGTTTGTTCACTCTACAATCTGATTAGGGTATTTTATTATCTTGCCAGTAGGGATTTGGGTCCTGATCCCCCTGAAACCAGCTGAGAATGGAGTGTTGAGGCTACAGAAGATCTGGTTACATTAATTACTCCCGTGGTTCCCAGGGAACTGCTCTTGCTATCTCTTCTAATGCAGCGTGTTTCCGTTAAGAGCCCTGTGCTTCCATACAGCCCAGTGTTCCCTGCTCTCTGTCTGAACCAAGAGATTAAACAATTAAGAACAAAATTCTCCTTGAGGCAGATGTGAAATTTTACATGGTGGATTGGAGCTCACTGGTGTTGCTCTGATCCACGGAGACCTGTGCTGACGTCTGTAGACATGATAGTCAATTTCTAATCATAAGCGGTCGAACTAAGCTGGCACTCTGCTTTCTTGAATCCCAAGTATTTAAGCAGCAGGTGGGCACAGAAGCTCGTCCATCGTCACTCAGAGCCTATTTCCACCGAACCGTATCTTTTTTAAAACACCAGTAAGTCTGAATATGGCATATCCTATAGGAGCAAAATCCAAGACAAACCTCAGTTTATCAGTATTTCTTCCTCATTAACTAGACTGGATTGCAACCAACACTACACTCTGCCCCCGAATGTCCCACGCTGCTGGGTGGTGGTCCTAGAGCGTCCAGCGTGCCAGACAGATACTTCTGTGCATGGCAACGTCGCGATCTGCATGTGGGTTCCTGAGGCCACTTCCCCACGTGCAGCAGTTGACTTTCTGTCACTGTCATTTATTACCACAGGGCACAGTCCTTGATCGAATTGACTATAACGTCGAACAGTCCTGTATCAAAACTGAGGACGGCTTGAAGCAGCTTCACAAGGTAACCCCTGTTCTCTCAGTGGTTGAGGATTGGAGGAGCTGTTGCCACGAATTGAAAATTCATCAGGGTTGACTCCCGTCACAACTGTCTTCAGCACTCTTGCCCGCCATCACTCAGTGTGACAGTGCGGACATGGGCGTCATGCCATGCAGAGCTGACCATGTGGGCTGCCGCCCCTCTGCTGTAGCTAGTGTGTCCAGGGCACTCACACTTAGGTTGGAAGTTATTTCCCTCCTTTTAGAGAACACTTCCTTCTTTGAGTCTTCTTGATTTAGGAAATCAGTTGAATTTGCATTTGCTAAGATATGGTTAAGCATCCTGTTTGCTTGCTGCTGATGCAGCCTCTCGTGCCGTGATACCTTTCTGATGAATTGCTGGTGGAAAATCACCCTGGAGAAGACAAAAATCTAATTTTCCCTTTTAATTACCACCGTACATCTGTGTACTTAGCTTGACAAAAGAGTAGTTTGTTGAAGTGAAAGTGTTATTAGCTCTCATATTCTTTGCTAATGAGGTAGCTATTTCAGGAATATTTTTGATGATACTTAAAAAAAATAAACGGAAAGCATTGTAGAACTGTGGTAATCGTTTGTGGGAAACATATCCATACACTGCTGAGTGGCTCTCGTGTATAATTGGGTGCATGTTTTCTCTAAAAAGAATATAATACTTCACAAAATAAGTGCTGTCCATATCCCCGCATCTTCGAGACCCATCAGTGTTTCTGCCGCATCCTAAGCATTTTCCACTTCACGACTGCCCGCCCCATCCTTTTTCTGAAACCAGCCCCTTCCTCTAGCAGAGAGGCAAGGCGGTGCCAGGTCTGCCCAGGAACCTTCGTGCTCCTGGTGTGCGCGTCGCTGCGTGGGGTGGGTATTCAGGTCTGCCTCTGACAAGGAAGGAAAGGCTTGCCTTGTGTGGAGAGGACTTTTTAAGCGCTTAGATTCATTTGGTAGCCGGGTCTTGTATATTAAAAGAGTAAAACGCCCTTTAGTTTCTCACTCTGTAATACCATGTTTTGATCTGCTGTGGGATTATGTTGGTCATGAAGTTTCTTAAAATCTAGCGAAACATGTTTTGTAGTATTACACAGGTAACAGGAAAAGCTTGTTTGTAGGAGTGTACAAATCTAGTGGGAACTAAAAATTTTGTTTTAGGTTTTCCTTTATGAATCATTCTGAGAGGTTTTGTATTGTTTAGTCTTGGCCTCCCTGGTGCTCTGGGTTACTTGGAAAAGTAAGCTCGTCTTCTCTCTCACGTCCATTGCTGGCCGTCTCCTTGGCAGCAGCTCATCTAAGGATGATTGAGCCTCAGGAGTCGCTTCACACCTGGACTCTCAAGACCTAATGTTTCCTCCTGACTGAGGCGTGGTCCTGGGGGCAGGGCAGCCCCCATAACAAACAGAACTACAGTCAGGTGGTGCGGACATGGAAGGAGACAGGTATTCTCATCCGTCTGTCTCCTTCTTGTCCTTCACCGTGAAATATCGAAATAGTGTCTGCGTGGGCATGCCCTTCCGGATGTGGTTAAAGACCCTCACACCTCTCTTCTTCACTGCCCCTCCTTGGTCTCATTTCTGCAGGCAGGCATGGTGCCTGGGAATAGGCCCGGCTGACGTGTGCAGGTGAAGCCTGCAGGTATTGTGTCATCAGGAGCACAGAGACTTCTCCGGGGAGGTGGGGGTTCTTTCTGCACTTGACCCCAAGAGGAGCACTTTCTCAGTTTTATTTCAAAGGATAAGTTTTCCTTGTTGCCATTTTCAGGGAAGGTAGGAATCAAGTTCTTCGGAGCCAGCGGTTGTACATCACTGCTGTGGCCCCCTTAGCCAGCAGTGATTTCATCATGAAGGTGTGCGCCTGCCAGAGGGTCTTCCTGGAGAGGAGTCCTCAGGGCAGTAGAAGTAGAGGCGAGGGGCAGCGGGCCGTCTGGGCTGAAGGCTGACTTTTGCCTTCACCCTATGTCTGGGTGGCAGATCCCACACCGCATTGGTGCCTCCTGGGAGACTAGTGCCTCCTGGGAGGCAGTAGCTTCAGGTCAGGGCCCTTCCAGGCTGAATTTGTGTGAATTGATGGAAGGTTGAGATACAGGAGTCAATATAGCCCAGAGGTCAGCTATACAGAGGATAGGACTGGAAATGAGTGAGGTTTGATTTTGGGGAAAATGACGGCTTTTTTCCCTCTTTCTGTAGGCAGAGCAGTATCAAAAGAAGAATCGGAAGATGCTTGTGATTTTAATATTATTTGTCATCATTATTGTCCTCATTGTTGTCCTCGTCGGCGTGAAGTCTCACTAAACGGCCTGGGGGCTGTGTGTGCCGCGGATCCGGGCGCCAGGGGCTGGGCTGCTGGCTGCCTGCGGAGGGCCTGGCCCCGCGTGGCCACCAGCATCTCGTGGACTCCTGCACAGTGCTGAAGCGAGGGGAGCGGGCTGCTGTTTTTCCTCCATTGTGGAGAATTTAAAGACCTGGGTACTGCTGCAGACTAGAGATGGAGCACTGTCATCAGTTACACTATCTTTTAGAAAGAGAAAATGAGTGGGACGTTTACGCACTCCGCAAGCTGTTCGATATTATTGTGAATAAGCTATTTTTCTTAGCAATCATGTCTGAGCAGCGTGTTAAAATCATTTCTGGGAAAAAATGTTTGAAAACCATCTGGTTTTTAAGGATTTGGTACCAAAAATTTATGGATAGAGGCAAAAATGCCTCTTCATCTTTCTCTTTATTTTCCAGTTGAAAACAAACTGAGAAGTCCTTTAAGAATTTATAATCCATTCCCCATTACCTTAATTTCGCTTTTCCATCACTGTTAATGATCAGAGTAACAAAGTGTGAAAAATAAGAAACCATCATTGATGTTAATTAACACATTTAGATGGGCCAGTTAAAACAGCTTCATAAGTTTAAATTAATTGTAAATGGAGTATTCCTCATCTAAAATTTATGCACATTTTCTACTGTAAACCAAAAGGGGTTGCTGAGCAAAACCACCTAAATTTAAAAGTTGGTGGTTTGAACTAACCTCGAATTAAAAGGAAGCTTGACAGTGTCATGAATGTCACCAGAATTGGGCAGTGTGTCCCTGCACACATCCCAGCCATCCTCACTCAATTCATTGCTCATATACTAACCACATAATGACCTGTTCAAACCAGCCACCATTTAATGAACTGTGAATTTACACAGAGGCCATTCTAAATGGGTCACCCCATTTGGGTCTGAAATTATTAACCAAACATCACTGCATTTCAAAGTAAAATATTCCACCAGAGGTGTGATTTATCGGCTCTCCCATTGCCACTTAATATGCCCAGAAAGGAGGCATGTTCCGGCAGGTGGTGGGAAGCAGGACCAGGCAGTCCCTTGTTTGTAAAGTGAGTGCGAATCAGATCACCAAAGTGGAGCTTTGGCATGTCCTTCCCTGTTATCAATATGGTGCTCGGATAGATCCCCAACGATAGAGTCATGAGGAAAGTGATGATGGCTTTAAAAACAGAAGTCGTTCATGTTTCAGTTGCTCTAGAGACACAAGTATAGTTTTAATGATCTTTGTGTATTTTTTATGGCTTTTCCTTTGTTTTTATCTCCAATGTGTTACATTTTATTTGGACTAGTCTCATAAAATGCTTCTCTAGAATTTGACTTTGGAGTTGTTGCTAGAAATTGAAACCTCAGGCCAGAGATTCAAGTTGTCCCAGGCATTTCTTCCCAGGTTGTTGATGGCGCTAGGGAACCACTGGCTTTTTTACGGATGTGGCCATAGAATGATCAGCAGGTGTCCCTGGCATTTCAGGAAATAGCATGGTGTTCCCTGACAAGTATTTGTTAGGAAAGAAGGTCTGGGAATAAAAATCCAGCCTTTCCTTGATCATCCCTGAAATGTGGGGCTTCTATAGTGGTTGAGGGTAGCTGTAGGCCTTTGCCCTCATCCCGCCCAACCTTAACCCAATGACCAGCTGCTCTCGGAGCTGCTCAGACCAGGGGCTTCCCTCCCAGTCGGTCTCTGATGGGGATATCGGATCTCTGGCAAAGCTTTTAAAGCTGTCTTAACTATCCTTGAAGGAAAGTGACCCTTAAAGAAAGGATCACCATTTATTTATATTTTCAGTGAATAAGGTGATTAGGGTTGGCTTTTGTCCCCCAACCCTTTTGGGTGAAATCATGGATCTGATTGGAGTGATCTTAAGGATCTCATTGGGGTGGTGGGACCATCCATTCTGACTGAAATCAGGGCAATGCCAGCTAAAGCCCCATCTGCTATGACCGTGACCTGGAGAGGGATGCAGCCTGCAGTCTGTGCGCCAGCTTGCTGGGCTCCTCAGAACACTGTCTTTTTCTATTGAGCCTTTCCTGAGGGCAGAGCAGCACTGGGGCAGTGAGAGAAGCTTAGTCATGCTGCCCTGAAGCTTCAGCTCCTTTCCTTGCTGAAGCCAGTGTCTGTGGGAAGGCAGGGACACCTGCCCCTCTGCGTGCTCCGGGCGGCTCTGTCAGCCTGGGCGTGCGAGGGGAACTGGGACATTTACTGTCAGGTCTGCAGAGCTCCTGATCTTCCCCCAGATTGTGGCTGAATCTACTGTCTCTGGTTTTATTAATTTGGGAGGGGGTGGCTTCGCCATGGGCATGAAGCAGTGTTTGTCTAATGGATTGACGTCTCTCTGCTAATTGAGAGAGCATTATTTATTTGTTTTGACACAGTGCTTTCAGTGTTGTATCCTGGCTAATGGCTTCCTAAAGGTAATGAAACCCTCCCAACCTAATTGGTCAGATAAGACTTTTTTTTCTTGTGTGCTTAAATAAAGCAATTAGTGAAGCGCTTCTATCCAACATGCCTTTTTTTGTCCTTTTTTAAACTAATTTACTGTTATTGGAAACTTTTTGTACAATAAAGCAACTGTGCAGATTTAACAACATCCTGCAATCCTAGTGTTAATTTTGATAATGGGTTCATTTTTTTTTTTTTTTTCAAACACATGGGGGGAGGGAATAGGGTATTTGGGCTGATGACTATTTTGTACCCCAGGCCTTTGCCTCGATGTCTGAAGGTCCATCTATCTAGTGGACACTTTGAAAGGAACCAGTCTCTTTGCTCTCCAGTACACATAAAGGCAGATAATTGTCTCTTGAAAATCTATGCTTTACATACATATCAAGAAGCAGTTCCACCTATTGAGGGGTCACAGCACAGAAGCACCCTCTTACTGTGCTCTCCCCTCCTTTTAACTAGACATTAGGTTTCCCCCAACTTCTCACAAGCCATTGGCTCGGCTCAATAATCACATCCGCTCAAAGGGTAGGCATGTCCCCAAAGGCTTTAAGAACATTCCAGACCAGGGATAGTGTTGAAGACCTCTATCCTGCTGAGGTCGGCTTTGTAGGTGCGTGTGCTTCTTTTCCCAACTGAGTTTTGGTGGCCCACTCTTGAAATGGTGCTACACAGGTACAACCGGGCTCATTGCCTGTTGAGCAGAGAGCTGGAGGCCCGGGGGGGCCTGGCCCTCAGGGGTGACTGGAAGGTTGGGTCTTTGCTCCTGAATGGCCCTGCGACTGTGGAACAGGCTGGGTGGAGAGTTGCCTCTGCTGACAGTGCTGAACACCCTCTAAGAACTCTGATTATAACACAGAGTTCGAGTAACCCGGAGCTCTTCCTGGTCCGTGTATTGCAGCCATGTACTCCTGGCCAAACAGCTCAGCTAGCCTAGCGTAGACTGTCTACATTGAAAGCATGCCATGTTATTCTGTGTTCTGGCTTCATTTGGATAATCAGGTCCCTTACTTTAGTCAAAATGTGGGAGCCATGTACAGAGACTTGGCTCATGTGGCTTCATAGGAGGACAATCATTAGTTCGTGGCGGGGGGCGGACAGGGTTTGGAGGTGCTGATTCTTTGATGAGTTATGAGTTTCCATTTCTTCTAAGACAGTTAGGCAGACTTGGTTCATTTGATGTTGCTACATTTTGGAACTCAGCACTGTGCCTGTACGTAAATGTGGGCCTTGAATGGTGAATTTCTGTGTTAGCCTTTAAAAACTAAATTCTCTCTCTCCAAACTCCCTTGATGACCTAGATGCCACTTCTTACCTTGTTTGCCTGATGTTTTAGTTTTGTTTTGACATGGAAGGCAAACAACCCCTTTCAAAAAGATGGGTATTAGAGTGAACCAATGAGGGCCCTGGGGTGGTCGAACAGAGACTTCCAGCTCATCAGAAAGTGGCTCAGATCTAGGACTTGGGGTCGATGGGCAGCACCCAGGGGCTCTGTGTCCTGCACCCGACTCCACGCCGACCGTGACGTCATTCTACCAGCCTATGGTGGAGTCTTCTTACGCTGTAGGAACATTCCCAGAGTCAGGCGGCACAGACTTGTGCAGTGACCTGGCGAGTGGAGGCAAAAGCAAACAGTCATTTGTCCGTTCGTCCTCACGAGCTCTCTGCACTGTCCTGAATGCTCAGGGTCATTGTGTGGGCCTGCTCTTGAGCTCATCATCTGGGTAAAATGGACCATTTCAAGGAAACTGCATTCAACACAGTGTACATTTAGACCAGGCTTAGAATAAACCCCTGGGTTTAGTGTTTTCTGCTGGTCAACTATTATTCTAGAATTGCTTTTAGCTAATCATCCAAATTCTGCCATTAGTAATCACCATTTCTCTCATTTTATAAAAACATGTCATAATGGAGGCTAAAGGGCTTGGGTTTGCATCCTTTGTTCTCGTTCTCGGCGGAAGAGCCGAGGGAATCAGATACTTTTTAACATGGTGTTCTGACTCAGGACACTGTCACAGGCCTCTGTTTCAGCACCACCCCTTTTCCAGATGGGGTCGATGGAGACCCAGGTGCGGGCTTGCCGAGGTCACACAGCTAGTATAACCCTGGGCTGGCACTAGAATCTTCCCTGTTTTCATGTCAAGACCAGTACTGCTTTTGCCATTTTAATTGTTCATTTCTTTGCATAAAATTAAATGACCTTCAGGAAAGATTTAATGGTCAAGATGTGATTTGGTAAAAGCTTCCTCAAGGATTTTTTTCCTATTGCAAAGATGAGACACGACTGAGGCTGAGAGAGGTTTGCAGACAGTGGTATGTCATTATCCCTCGCTCGGTTTTTCGTGTAATTGGTGCGAAGAGATTGCTGCTGGTGACTAAGCCTGCCACGGAGCAGAAAGGAATGATTCTGTGTGACGTGACTTGGTGTGCATACATGGGCATTTGTGGCTGTCTCAAAAAAGTATATGTTATGCACAAAACGCCTACCAAAATGGATCGTGTCATTTTAACGTTGTAAATAATAAAAACATAGTCTCCAGCAAAACTGATTTAACAGTTGCCCGGAAATGTAGCCCTTCCTTCCCACCCTGGGCCATGGCTAGAAATTGATTTTTTTAAATCCAATTAAGCCTCAAGGTTGGTTATCCATTTAAAAGGTCGGCCGAGTTAAACAATGACAGTACCTTCAGTTCATGCTAATTATTAAATATACATGGAACTTCACTTCCGTCATGCCTCACACAGGCACACATCATGTGTTTTGCACAACAGGGGCTGCGGAGGTCTCTGGCCATGATGCGGGCACACCCGCAGACCATGAACCCTGACCTGGTAAGTCCCCGAGTGGTTGCCATCCCCATCGCTCCTTCCCCTCCAATTTCTGCAGCCCACACTGCTGAGATCTGGCCTCAGCAAACGACTCTCCCCACTCACCTCCCGTCTTCCCTTTTCTATGGCCCCAAGTGTATTGGGAAATGGAGTGTAACCTCTTACTTAAAGAAAAACAATAGAGGGAACGCTTGGTGTATACACTAGGCTTCACGGGCTGCCAGGTTCATAATGTTCTAAGTCGTGTTTTTAAAATAGTGCTTTATACTGTGTTCCCAGCATGTTATGAAGAAGACTTCAAAATGTATTTTGCTAGTTCTCATAGGTAATGTGTAAGTATTGCTGAATTTACTAAGATCTTAGAACCATTACATGACCCTGATTGGAATGTCCTTTTTATCCTGCTAAATTGGGTTCGAATGTCCCTCGAGTTTCATAAATCATCAAGAAGGGATAAGTGGTCTTTGCAGTCTGGCATTTTAACCTGCATTGTAATAGAAGTAAGGTGGCCCTTTTCCAGTACTTTCCATCTGTGATTCTAAACTGGCCCAAAATATGGAACCTTCAGATTTAGTGAGAGAAAAAATTAAATTTCCTTCTCATGGTCCTTAGAAAAACTAACAAATCTGGTTCATTTTTCCTTCCCCCACCCTTTCCTCACATTGCTCAGCCACCAAAACCCTTCTACTTTTTAAAGAGATCCGCATTTAGACACTACAGATAGAGGTGTTGTTTGACACAAGGTGTTTCTGGGAAAAGTGTGACTCAGGGTTTTGAAGAGTGAATCATGTTCAGTGCACTAGAGAAACATCCTGCTTAAAGGACCCTGGAAGGGAAGGTTTTCTAAAGAAAAGAATTCTCCATCAAAATACACATTTGCCCTTCGTCTTGCTTTTCTATACATCTCCATTTCATATGCTGGCTGTTTCCAGGAATGTGAACCAGCAGGCGGTCTGTTAATGATTTCTTTTTGCCTTCCTGTAGCACCGCCCCCTCAGGTCTTCATATGCCCTTGAAAACTTTTGCAACTACAAAAAAAATAATTTTGCTGGTGTTCAGAAGTAAATAGGAACTCAGTGCCCGAGACACAAGGGTTATTGCCACCTGACACCATGCCCTTCTTGGAGAATAATTTAGACTGCTAGCATGACAAGGGACCTCCAAGAACAACTCAGTTGTTCAGCCCCCTCGTTTTATTGAAATGTCCTAGAAACTGATGTGAGAAGGAATGCTTTTTGTCATTAAGAAATGGCTCCCTGAGTACATTTTTATTAACACAGTGTCTAATCCCACTGATATTGGAAGGTAAGAACACCATGGTTTAGATGACATTACAAAATGTGCTTTTGAGGGAAAGTGCAAAAGATTGCATGCAATGAGCTATCTTTTGTGTCAGATACGTGAATATATATGACCTGGTATTTTTTTTTTAAAAAGAAAAAAATAAAACCCAGGAATGATAAACAAAAAACTAATAAAAATCCTTCCCTGTGGAAGGGTGAGTGAGGGGAAAGGGTGGGAGGCCCAGGAGGTTCCCGAGAGCTTTCCTTTTTACAGTTTCAACCGTAGAAATGTTTTATGTATTCAAAAAATGGAAATGGAAGAGAAATGAGCACAGCAAAGCCTTACGTTGTATACAGACAAGAGTACAGGAATTAGAGGTACACCAGATTAGACCACACAAAAACCAATAAATTCTGACTAGATCAGTGAGATGCATTAAAGAACAGAAAAAGACAATAGAGGAATCTTAAACTTTAGCTGTTCGGTCTATTGCCAGGGATGGATGCTGTCTGCTGAGGGTTGTAGGAAAGGGCAAGTATGTGTCCCTGGAAGGGAGCTTGGGACCAGGGTTCTCACTGTGGGAGATGGAGACAGATCTGGGTGGCAGCAGGTAAGGGGGAGGTCCAGCAGCATAGGGTTTGAATTAGAGTTGGTGTGGCCTTCTGAGATTAAGAAAACAAATCTTACTCCTGGCCTCTGAAAGGCTCGTAAACAATGACCAGGGAGCAGTGAGCTTACCTCCCACACAAACCTGGGTTTCGAGACACTCACTGTCCCGATTCACAGGACAGAGATTTCTTGAAGGAATGGCTGACTCTAGAGTTAGGCCAGGGAGGAACCCAGGGCTGAGGGATCGTCTTAATGTTCCAGAAAGGACAGAAGTGCTTAAAAACAGATAGGAATGTTTGAAAAAGGCAGGAGCCGGCCTGGTGGGCTCAGTGGCCTCCCTGGGGGCATGATCCTGGAGGCTATAGCCATGGGGACAGGCTCCTGGGCATGCAGCCTTTGCACCCACCCAGGGCCCACTTCCGGCTTAGTGCTCTGTTGCTGCTATCCTGGAATTCTTTGTTGAAGAACGGGTTCTGCACCTTCAGCTCTGCACTGAGCCTCGAAGTGTGATCTTGAGGAGAGGGGAGGCAAGGAGGTCTGTACACAAGAATGGTGGATACCTGGCTGGTATTCCCAGTGGTTAGAGCGTCAGCCTGCACACCAGAGGGCCTCAGGTTCAGTTCCCAGTCAAGGGCACATACTTGGATCGCAGGTTCCATCCCCAGCTGGCTGAGGCGCGTGTCGGAGGCAACCAATCGATGTCTCCCTCTCTCAGATCAATGCTTCTCTCTCGCTCCCTGCCCCGCCCCCTTCCTTCCACTCTCTCGAAAACCACTGGAAAAAATATCCTCTCTCCTTGGGTGAGGATTTAAAAATAAATTTAAAAAATATAGCAGGTGCTGTGTGTGGAAGGAGGGGTTGGCCGCAGCTGATGCTTGATTCAGACAGCACCATTGTACACAAAAGCCAGGGGGGAATGGCCACTGGAAACAGAGCATCCTGTTGTTCTCAGAGTGTCGAACCACACATTAGAAGGAGGAAACTGACCCTAATTCTATTAATTAGGAAGAGTGATTTACATCTTCACCATGTGAACCCGTGGACCCCAAGCAACCAGCCTTGGCCAGTGATGGGAGCTTACATGGGTTACGTGGCTTCTGATTGGGTGCCGTGGGAGACAGTATACATTGTTGCCAAAAAACGTTCACAAAGATCTCACATGAGGAAACAACTGTGAGGCCTCCAGGAGAGACCAGGGCAGGGGCAGTTCTGGATTCAAGGGGACAACAGGTGGAATGCCTGGTGCTCATTTGGACTCTGGTTTTAAGAGGAAAGGCCATGAAGGACATTTTTTTGGGACAATTCAAGAAATTCCAGTGTGGACTTTTTTTTTAGGTAATAGTATTGCTTCAATGACAAATTGTCATGGATAGGATCAGGATGTTGTTGTGACTAGGAGGGTGTTGGAGGCTGTGTCCCTTGTCCCTAAGGAAGATGCCCTGAGGTATTTAGGGTTAAATGGTGCAGAAAAATAATTATCCAAATATAGGTAAAGAATATAATTTGTACTGGCTTTTCAACTTTTCCATAACCATAAGTTAATGCATTTTTCAAGAGTTTCTAGAGAAAAGTTATTTTCATGGCGATTAGTTCATTTTTCAATCCTTCGGGGAACCCTGAGCGCAAATCTTCCAGGTGGCACATCTGACAATTTTTTAAAATTGATTTGAGAGAGAGAAACTGATGTGAGAGAGAACCATTGACCGGTTGCCTCCCAACCAAGGATCAACCCTTCCACCTGTTGATGTATGGGATTTCTCTCCAACCAACCGAGCTCTTGGCCAGGGCCACATCTGCCAATACTTACAGAGTGCAACCAAGGCATTCCCTGCTGTGCCGACAGTGGGGGCCAGGGGAGGGAAGGCAGAGTTCCAACAGGTGGGCTCCCTTCTAGACCAGCTGCGCCCAGGATGCCAAGGATGCAGGTGGTTGGTGTTGAGCCCTTCGTCCTATGAAGAAGGAAAGAGCAGGGCATTCTCAACCAGGCATGAACCCCACCTCTACTTCATGCCAGTCCTGACCGAGGCATTTCCCCTGGCTTGCAGTTATCCATAAGGTCAAGTCCAAACTCCTTGGCTCGGTGTACATTGCATGCCCAGCCCATATCACTAGAGCTTTGACAGTTCTGGATGGACCACACCCTTTAGTACTTTGGGCGCTTGTTGAAGGATTTCCTTGTCTGGGACCAGCCTGTCTGGCACACGCTTCACCCTCAGGACCCAACTCCAATATCCTCCAGACTCGGCTCCCAGTGACTGGATGGCTGGGCTTTACTGCTGTATTTGCTCCCCACCCTTGCCAGACACACACAACCACGCCCCTCCCCCACTGTATCCCCAAATCTGACCGGGCCTGGAGCTCTTCAGAATTGATATTCAATAAATCTATATTGAGCGAATGAATGAAAACACTAGGAAGATAGAACAAGTGCCCCCAGGGCAGGTGGGGGGTCAGTGTTTCCGTCTCGTATGAGGTGTGATGAGATCTGGAGCTTTGTGGCTGTGGGTTGAGTCTGAGCAGGGATTAGGGGATTTAGTGCAGGTGAGCTCCCCGCATGCAGGGAACACAGGCGTGTACAACTCACACCCCCGGAGCCATCTCACATGATGTCATTCAGAAATGTGTCTAGATTATTAACTATATCCCAAAACTTCCTAATAAGTCCTGGGAACTTTATTCTGATTTCTTCCAGAAGTTTTTAGCCTTTTCCTCAATTCCTAAATTAAGTCTGAACACCAACTTGAGTTTGGAAGGAGTCTCAAGTCACCAAAAACCTAAGTTACTTCTTGGATTGCATTAAAGATCTGGTAAGTTATTTTGCATTTGAATTTTTTAAAGAAAATCTCATTAAGGTGAGTTTTCCATTGATGGTGAAATATATTCCAACTTGTGGACCAACAGCTTCATAAAAATGCATCCGAACAAAGCGCGCCTGTCTCAGTCTGAAGTCTGGAAAGTGCAGTGGAAAGTGTCCTTTTCCTGGGAGGTATTTGTGTCTGTCACGGGCTGCATTTGAGGAAACGGTCAGGCATGTGAAGTGGAATAATTCCTTAATGTTCTGTTTAGTTTGGATTTCTTTGATTCAGGGATGGCTTAAAACCAGAATCAGTAATGTCTGCTTCCAACAAGCACATCCCATTTTTTTCTTGCTTTGTATGGAATAAGTGTTCAATAAATGTGGTTGCATTGAATCATCTTGTTCATCCTGTCTTGGGGCCATCTGAAAGGAAAGAACCTCCCAAATCATCTCATCACCGACAGCTCCTTTCCTTTCCAGCTCCCCCTACACACAGCCCCAGGATCTGGCTTTCTGAAACACTTCTTGGATCCTTCCACAGTTTGCAAAAGTAGATGGAGTGATTCAGACTTCCCAACCCACCACCATCACCCATTCCTCCCCTTCTCTGTTCTCCGGGGTGTCTCCAGGGACACCCGGGGTCTGCACTTCCTTGCTGGGCCTCTCCCCACTTCGATGCCTTCCCCTGTCTTGTTTGCCTGTGGGAGTCCCGTTTCATCCATCAGGCCCAGCCTTACCTCCCTCACCCTCTGGGGCGGTCCCCTGTTGCCTCGCCCCTGCTTAGAAAGCCCTGTGCTTGTCTGTGTTTGCAAACAAGAAAAGAGTGATAGATCTTCATACGTGCTCTTCATACCCTTTACAAATGTGTGAAAACATTCAGCCGCTACAAAATCTTTTGAAGAAAATAAGATCCAATTAGCACCGACTTTTATGTTGGAAAGCTGAGGGTTTCGAAGGAATTCATTGCGCCATTCAAAAACTGTGTTTTGAGCACCTGCTCTCTGCCAGGCGCTGGAGAAAGACAAAAAGACCTGCGGGCAGAATGCTGAAGCTCATCGTCATAGTGGGGTGTTTCCAAGGAACAGGGAAGGAGCAGCAGGGAAGGTGAAAGTGTGGCTTGTGGTTGGATTGCAAGTCAGGGAGAGGGAGATAGGAGAGGGGCTGAGGGCCTTGGGTGCCATGCTAGGGAGTTGGCTTTGCTGGTCATGAAAAGGAAACAGTAAGAAGAGGAGTGCCAACCAAAAGGCCTTTGGATATCGGGCCATAGGCAGGATGGGTAACACTTTTATTTTTAAATGACTTGGGTATAGCTTCCACAACTGGGTCATCAATCCCCAAATCTTGTGCCTGAGCCACAGCAGGAGCCAGGACCCTCATCAACATCGTCCACCATCCACAAGGGTGCCCCCAACACCCTTCAGGCACTGCCCCTCCTCAATGAGGTAACTCAGATGCTGTCTTGTAAACCACTGGCTTCCCTCCTCCTCCTATACCTTATCTCCCTAAATTGGGTGAGCCTGCAGCTTGGGGCTGTTGCCAGGGGTGAGCTGGGGGGTGGGAGGGGGGGGGTAGGGGCAGGGCCAGGGAGGTGGTCCCCCACTCAACAAGGCAATAACCTGGATTTTTAAGTGGCCACCCCAGACCCAGCAACCTGGGTCCCTGACGCTCTGTCACTTCCAGAACAGTGCCTGACACCCAGCAAGGGCCTGGGCATTATGGAAGAACCCCTTCAGTGAGAGACGCCACCGCACAGGCAGGGCCTTTAACAACTCGGAGCTGGCACGGGTCCAGAAACCACTATGCCCATCCCAACCCGAGCCAGGCCGGTGTGGGTCCCCCAGGGTCACCACGGGGTCCTCAGAAGCTCCTGGGCCCGCCTCCCGTGGCAGCTGGGCCTGCTCAGGGCTCATGCCCACAGGACGGTGGGCGCTGCTGGGTGCACTTGCGGTTGGGCCCGAGTCTGCCCAGGCCTTGCTGGAGGTCAAGGCCGAGGTCCGCGGGCTCACGGGCCCGGCTTCCGGCTTTGAGGGCGGCCCGCGCACTTGGGGCCTGGAGGTCGGGGCCTGCTCCGTGCGCCGGCCAGCCCTCCGCCCCTCGCGCCCCCTCGCGCCCCGGACGGGCCCTGCACGTCTCGCGAGCGGCCCAGAGCGGCGGGGGAGGCGGGGCCGGGCCGGGCAGGGCCGGGCCGGGGCGGCGCCGAGGCCCGGCGGGTGCGGGGCGGGCGGCGGGGGCCGCGGGCCGCGAAGATGGCGAACGTGGGGCTGCAGTTCCAGGCGAGCGCGGGGGACGCGGACCCGCAGAGCCGGCCGCTGCTGCTGCTGGGCCAGCTGCCCCACCTGCACCGCGTGCCCTGGAGCCACGTCCGCGGGAAGCTGCAGCCCCGGGTCACCGAGGAGGTGAGCGGGCCGCGCCGCCGCCGCCCTGCGCCGCCCGCCGAGGGCGCGGGGCCCGGGCGGGGGGCGCGGAGGCTGCCTGGCCGGTGCGATGCCCGCGCCCAGCCCCCGCCGCCCCCGCCTCCTGCCGGGCGCCGCGCCAGGCCGGCCTCCAGGCCCAGGCCGCCGCCTCGACGCGACCAGCTGGCGCGCGCCGGGCCTCCTCGAAGGAGCGGCCTCCCGCCAGGCCCCGGGGCGGTGCCCCCGCGTCCCCACTTCCAGTGGCACCTGGCCGGGTCCCCCGGCAGCGTGCGTTTCCTGCGTTCGAAGCAACGCAGCCCCCAAACTGGCCTTGGCAGTCGCACTGCTCAGCCCCAGGCGAGTGCGTGGCGCCAGCGCACACGCAGCGCGGTGCCACCCTCCGCCCGGGCGGGCGCTGCACTCGGGGGTCCCCTGGCAGCGGAGCCTGACCTCCTGTCTCTCTCCCTCCCACCCAGCTGTGGCAGGCCGCGCTGAGCACGCTCAACCCCAACCCCACGGACAGCTGCCCCCTCTACCTGAACTGCGCCACCGTGGCCGCGCTGCCCTCGCGGGTGAGCCGGCACAACAGCCCCTCGGCGGCGCACTTCGTCACCAGGCTGGTGCGCACCTGCCTGCCGCCGGGAACGCACCGGTGCATCGTGGTGAGTGGTCCGAGCGGAGGGCTCCTGCCCGCAGGGCTGCCTCCGAGCACGGCCCACAGAGCTCAGAGCTGCCGCGACCGGGCACGGGAACCCCATCTTTAACACGCAGGGCGACTTTCCCCAGAACAGTTCTGTAGGCACATTTGAGACTGAGATCCAGACTGGGGTCTGCTGTCGGTGTGAGACAGTGGTCCCGGGGAAGGCCCGGGGTGAGGGCTGGGGGGGCCTCCTGTGTGCACATCGAATGCAGGGTGGCCTAGGAGCCTAGCACCGCCTGACGGCAGCTCCCTGCGGGTCGTGTCCTGCCCCCACCCGCCCTCATCACCGCTGCTCTCCTCTCCGCTGCAGATGGTCTGCGAGCGGGCCGATGCCTTCGCCTCTGCCTGTGCCCTGGCCCGAGCCTTCCCGCTGTTCACCCACCGCTCAGGTGCTTCCAGACGCACCGAGAAGAAGACGGTCACAGTGGAGTTTTTCCTGGTGGGACAAGACAATGGGCCGGTAGAAGTGTCCACTCTGCAAGTGGGTGTCTGGATGTTGAGCCTGGGGCTGAGCAGTGCGGCTCACTGGGCTGCTGGGAGCGATGTCTGTGGCTGCTCTTCTCCTTCTGGGGAAGGAAGGATGGTGGGGCTGCTGTCATTCCTGAGGAGGCCTTTCCTAACGGCTGTTGGCTCCCTCTCCCTCAGGGTGGTCTTTGTTTTCAGGATGCGGTTTTGTGCAGCTCGTGTTCATTGAGCACCTAAGCAGTGCCAGGCTCTTTCATGTTCGAATGCCCGTAGTCCTGTGCACATACATGTCACAGACCCCTTTACAGCATACTTTTCCACATGTTATTTCCGCGGAACCTCAGAACAGCCCTTCGTGAGCAAGGCAAGGCCAGAAGTGATTTCCAACTCGGAAGTCCTTGTATGGATTGAGTGTCAGCTTCCCTCCCTGTGGTGTGACCATCTCCGATCCCACCAATGTGCTGTTGCCCTCCCCACCTCCAGTCCCGTTCCAGCAGCCACACCTGCGCTGTCCTTTCCCCATCTCACCCTTCTGTCTCGGGAAAGCGGTCACAGTCACTCCCGGAGCTCCTGAGAGCAGAGGCCTGATCTGATGCATGATTTTCCCAGGACTTGGCTCAACTGCCCACTGCCTCGAGGTACCCCACCCACACGTCCTGCTCTCCTGGACCACTGCTGTGGTCCCTTAACTGGTCCTGCTGCCCCCAGATCCCTCCCCATTGCCTTACACATGAGCACCAGTGTCTTCCCAGTGCTTGTCAGGTGCCAGGCCCTTCTCTGAGCCGAGGTGTGCACACTCACGGGTCAGGTCACTGAATTTTCACAACAGCCCTGTAAGGTGGGTCCCGTTGTTATTACCATTATAGAGCTGAGCAAACTGAGGCTCAGAGACATGAAGTGACTTTCTGGGGCCACTCCAGCAAGGGGTAGAGTCCGCCTTTAATTACAGCTGCTGTCTAGCATTGTGCGCACAAGAGGTACTAATATCCCATATGGCCTTTTCCTCACTATGGGGACCTCTTCGGCCCCTGCCCACGTCCTGGCCTCCTCCTGGGCACTGTAGCCTTGAATGGAATGGCTTGCTATGGTCTCTGCTGAGCTTGAGTCTCTTGGACATCTTTGGATTCTAGATCCAGTGTGGCACACAGTAGGTGCTCGAATAAGCATGGATGGAATGAATGAATGAATGATCCTATGTGTGTGGTGAAGTGATGAGGTACAAGCTCTACCCAAGTCCACATGGCTCTGTGTGTTTTTTGCCCTCGAACCTGCGCCAGCTGCGTGGGAGAGCTTGCTCACAGAGGTCTGTGAGGCAGCCACCTGGCCTCCTTCGAGACCAGTCTCAGGGCATTGACGCACTTCCCAGACAGTGGCCA
This sequence comes from Murina feae, assembly GCA_004026665.1. Lineage (NCBI taxonomy): Eukaryota > Metazoa > Chordata > Mammalia > Chiroptera > Vespertilionidae > Murina > Murina feae. The sequence continues at coordinate 82,164 of PVJC01000161.1, forward strand.
TGGGCTGCGTCAGAGATGAGCAATGGATTTCTGTGTGTGACGCCCACAGGTGGAGACCTGGTCCTCCCCTGGGGAGAGCCCGCTGACAGTCACCGGGACCCCACAGGCACATCTCATATCTGAGCTGTCAAGTCTTGTATCTCTGCCTTTTAGGCTTTGGGGTTTAATTACCTCGGAACAGGCAGAGCTCACACAGCAATTGGACAGGGCCTGGGAGGTGGCGGGCTGGCGCGGTCCCTGAGCCTGCCCTCCCTGACACCATGGGGCCAGAAAAGGCGCAGATGAACTCATGTTGTCTGCACCCCCGCTAAACCTGCACAGCTTTTCTCTTTTAATATTGCTGCCTGTCTGAAGCTTGGGGGTGGTTGGGGGATGGACTGGGGCAGAGACAAATGAGAGAAGGCAGAAAACTTCCAGGTCAGGGCAGAAGCAAAAGCGAGATGGAAGTTCTCAGCAGAAAGGCGTGGGGGTGGGCAGCCAGTTTCTGGGACGCGTCTGTAGGCATGCGTGTGCCCCTGCCTGAAGTGCCTGTGTTGGCCTGAAGGGCCTGTGGTGGCCAGCTTAGGATGCTGGGTGGAGGATGGGCTGCACAAGGCAGGTCTGCCTGTTTCTTCCCTCGCTCCTGTCTCAGTGCAGAATGGCATCAGATGACCAGGAAAACAAGGGTAGGCTTGGTTCTACAGCACACAAGGGGCTCACGTCAGAAAACGCCTCCCCGAGTGCCAGCGGGAAGTGCTTTTACTCTGGAAAGATCCAGAGGAGCTTCCAGGAGTGTGGCCTCTGAGCAGTGCTTTGGGATGGCTGGGGTCTTCAAGAGAAGAGAAGGGAGGGTGTATTGGTCAGCTCAGGCTGCCATGAGAAAATACCACAGATGAGGCAGCTTAACCAACACGTCTACCTCTCACAGTTCTGGAGCTGGAAGTCAGAGATCAGGGTGGGTTCTGCTGAGGGCTCCCTCCCTGGCTTTCAGATGGCCACCTCCTCATTGTGCGTTACAGGGCAGAGAGCGTGCTTGTAGAGACACTAATCCCATCAAGGGGCCCCACCCTGTTGACCCCCCAGAGGCCTCCTAATACTATCCCAGTGAGGGTTGAGGCTTCAACAGTGGGTCTGAGGGGCTCAGACATGTTTGTAACAGAGGTCAGCACCTCCTCCTGAGAGAGGGTGTGGGGATTGGTAGAGGCCACAGGTGGGGATGCTCAGGACACGTTGCAGGCCAAGCGTAAGGGTCACCTGCCACCGTGTGGAGTGCATTCTCAGGAGAGGAGGCTTGGAAAGGAAGGGGGCCCCTACAATGCCAACTCGGGAAGCTAGCCAGGCTGAAGGGTCACTGGCATTCTTTAGATTGCTGGGGTGGGGGCAGGGGGCTGGGGGAGAGGGGGAGGGTTGGAGCTGGGGAGTGAGAGCAGGCAGCTTGACTCTTGCTTCCCCCTCCACCTGCCCCTTACTTTTTTGTCAGCAGCCCCGCAACCTCTCCCAGGTGACGAGTGCCTCTGACACCTTCCAGGCACCAGGGAATGGACAAGGAGGGACAGCCCCCTTCCACCTGGTCTCAAGGCTCTGGTGACAGCCTCTATTTGTTTCTAGTGCTTGACAAATGCCACGGACGGTGTACGGCTGGCAGCCCGCATTGTGGACACACCCTGCAATGAGATGAACACAGACACTTTCCTGGAGGTGCGTGGCCCTGGGGGGTCAGGCCAGGGGGTGGGACCAGGATACGGTGGGTATCGGTAGGCCACAGGGAGGGTCACAGGAAAGCTGGGGCCAGAGAGGGGCAGTGTTCATAGTGTCTGTTCTTTGCCTGGGGCTGCTGCAGACAAAGACCTACTGTCCACCCAGCTCTCAGGGGCCAGCAGCCTCAGCCAAGGGGGTGGGGGGATAGAGCCTCTTTCGAAGGCCTCTCTGCAGGACTCCAGCCATGAGCTACAGGAAATTGCAGAGTTTGGAGGGCCAACCTTCTCTCCTGGGTTTAATCACACTCAAAGCAAGAGACTCAGAGCCGCTGGCTTCCAAGCCTGGTTCCTCCCCCACCGTGCAGCCATCAGCTAGTCCTTGGCCCAAAGCCTTGGCCTCGCCTTGAGTTAAGCTGTCTTCACGTGTCTTTGTGTTGTTGTTTTTTCCACGAACACATCCAGGAGATTAAGAAAGTTGGAAAAGATCTGGGGATCGCCCCAACCATCATCCGGGACGAGGAGCTGAAGACCAGAGGGTTTGGAGGTGGGTGGGGACTCGCAGGACTGGGCCTCAGGGAGTGCTCGGGACACTTGGCTGGCCCCTGAGCCATCCTGAGGTGCGGCGTCCCAAGCTTCACCCTGAAAGAAACCGGCCTGTGTCCAACCCCAAGACCAGACCCTGGGAAGCAGACTGTCACTGGGGAGAAGGAGGCAGTGGTTCAGGTTCTGATTCAGATTCTGGAAGCCGTAGGGTCCAAGTCCTCCTCCGCCTGCTCCCTCTCCAGCCTCCTCACGTGTTACTGTCCTGGTCCTTGGGCCAACTCATCAGGGCCTTTCTGTTCCTCGAATACATACAGTCACATCCACACCAGGGCCCTGTATTACTGATTCCTGTATCTAGGATACGTTTTCCCAAGACACTGTCAGGGCAGGACTGCCCTACCCTGCACACCTCAGCTCAAAGCCACCTCCTCAGAGAGACTTCCCTGATAACTAGGCCCCTCCTCTCCCGCTGCCCGGCCCTGGCAGTGCAGTGATGACCAGGACACGGTGCTCCCAGGCTGGCTGGGGGAGGGTCACTGTATTTGTTCTCCGTTGCCCCAGAACGGATTACCCCAGAAGATAGTGCAGAAAGGGATGCTGCATGATCTCACAGCTCAGGAGGGAGGGAATCGGGCCAGGGTCTCTCCCAGGCTGCCACCAAGGTATGGACTGGGGTCGCTGTCATTTGAAAGCTTGACCGGGGCTGGGGTTATGCTCCCAGCAAGGCACACTCAGGCTCTGCCAGCAGGCCTCGGGCTACCTGGCTGCTCCTTTCCACGCTCTCTTCTTAAGAGGTCTCAGCGTAGTAGCTTCTTCCCTCCGGACAAGGTCTCTTTGTAACCTAATCTTGGAGGTGGTGTCTCAGCATCCCCTCCAAGAAGTGGAACACAAGATCTTGCCCATATTTAGGGAGCAGGTCATCTTAGAGGTGCCAATTACAAGTGGGGGGAGGGAGAGGCCACTCCCGTCCTTTGCAGTGGGCCTTGTAGGGTGAGCAGGAGTTTGTCAGGCAGCCATTATTGGCTCTGGTCCTGGTTGCTGTGATTGTTCAGTTACTTGGGCACCCCAGGCATGGACTGCCCACAGCAGGCATGATTTTCTTGAGCAGATGGGGCATAAACTGAACAGTGAGGTAGTAGTTGGAGTGAGCTTGGAAAGGGTGGCGCAGTGTACTGAGTGCATGGAGGGTTCAGGGAAGGGGGAGCCAGCGTGGGCTGGAGCAGCCTTGAAGCATTGTCCAAAAATCATTTTATTCTGCAATCCTGTTCATTTCTTTCTGGGAACGATACCGTGTTTTTTTTCTCAGCGGGTTTTCTTGCCTAACAATGCTTCACATAGAATTTGTTTGCAGTCCAGAGCTTTGGAACTAATTTGCATTCCTCATCCCCTGCTGGCTAGGGGCAGGAAAGGGGGCAGGGAGCTCAGCTGGGACAGCACAGCTCTCCAGGAGCAGTACCCCAAAGCCTGAGGATACTTCCTGTGGGGGAACTGATGTTTCTGGGGGGGGCTGCTGGGTCTCCTCTGCTCAGTTCAACCTGAGCCTGACTGCTTCTCCTTGTGCTTCCCGTAGGAATCTATGGTGTTGGCAAAGCCGCTCTCCACCCCCCAGCTCTGGCCGTCCTCAGCCACACCCCCGACGGAGCCACCCAGACCATTGCATGGGTGGGCAAAGGGATTGTCTACGACACCGGGGGTCTCAGCATCAAAGGGAAGGTGAGGTGCTGGCTGCTGTCAGGCAGTCCTGGGTGCAGGGGACCTAGGGGGTGCACAGCTCTCAAGTGTTGGAGGAAGATGGCCAGGAGCTCTCCTCTGGGAAACTGGGTTCGGGAAGGGAGGTAGTGGATCCAGTTCTCCTTCTTCTGAGAGGGATAGTTACGTGCCCCACTTCAAACAGGGGTCTGGAAACAGTCTGGATAGGATCCAGAAACAAGCTGCTGAAGTGATTAAAGGGTGGGTCAGGAGAACTGGGGAGGCAGCGTGCAAGGAATCAGGTATCTGTTCTGCGTGAAGATGAATGAGCAGTTTTCCAGGGACCGAATGCTCATGGGTGGTCTGTACAGAAAGCAGACTGCTAGGTGAAGCCAGGGAGATGTGGGCCCAGAGGCAAGCCCCCTGCGGTGTGGCTACAGGCTGAGGTCTCAGCAGTCATGTCTGTGGGTGGCCTTTGGCGTTGGCTGTCTCCGGGATAGATGCATGTGGGATGTCAATCTGTGCCCGTGTCCATCGGCCTCTGAGAGGCCTGCCCTCCTCCACACCAGCTGGGCACAGGAAGAGCCAGCCACCTTCATCAGTCACCCCACACACTGTACCAGGCCTGGGCCGGGCTCTAAGGGACGAAGACTAGGGAGGGACTCAGAAAGAGCAGACATGTGACATGTATGCAGGAGGAAGTCTGAGAGGAGGAGAAGCAACCATCACAGAGAAAGCTTTAGAAGGGAGTGGACAAGGGAGCTCACACAGAGCAGACGCTGAAAACTGGCTGCCCACGTGCCTCACAGGTGTGTCCTGTTGGCCCACACGGTGTTTTAACATTTGAATTAGTTACCAACTTCTGAAAACAGGAAGAATTCTCCCAAAAGACTGGATTTCTGACCTTTTGTAGACTCAGAAGGCCCGGCCATGCCTCTCCTGCATCTCCCCTGGTGGCGTTCTGCCACAGCTCAGTGGCGGCTGACGCCATGGGTGTAACCTACACCCTGCAGTTTGCCACAAGCCCCATCACTCCCTGCCGCCTCGCAGACGTTGAACCCCAGTGTCGGTTTCTATTTAGGGTAGGCACTGTGCTGCTGGTTTTTGTACTTCTAGTCTGTCTAGTGATTTGGTTCCTACAGTGGATGATCTGTTGGTTTGGTTTTGCGTTTGATTTATAACATTCTTCCTTCTTCAAACAGCAAAATTATTTTCAGGACTAATCAGGAAATGAAACTAATTATATTAAAGGTTTTTAAAAGCACACACCAATAGTGAGTTAACCGACAGTGAATTTCCCTTTATTGAATTCCATACATATTTTCATGCCAGTAAAATCTCTTAAAACAAATATTACAGTACAAATGAAGAAAACAGTAGTGGATTAACATTTCTAAATAGAATTAATGTAATTTGTATTTTTATTTTCTTTTTATGTATTGGTTTGAGAGAAAGAAGGAAAAAGAGAGAAAGGGAGAGAGAGAGAGAGAGAAACATCCATTTGTTGTTCTGCCTATTTATGCATTCATTGGTTCCTTCTTGTATGTGCCCTGGCTGCAGATCAAACCCCCAACCTTGGTGTATTGGGATGACACTCCAACCAACTGTGCTACCAGCCAGGGCATAATTCTTTTAATAGAAAAAAATGTATGCCTCCATATTGGTTGTGTTAGTAGACGTCAGCTGTAGTTTTTTCTCAGGCATTGGCGCCTGCAGATCTGCCAATGACTTAATCAGAAAAGATCTTCACATTTTCACAATCACTAGATAGACAAAGGCACCAGATTTATCAGCCTGTCTTCACTCATGGCCCATAAAAACACTATCCATTTTAATTTTGAGGAGTTTCTGTGACATGAGGCAACATACAAAAATACTCAGGAACAGTCTTTAGCATAAGTATCTCTTGATGAAGACTGTTAAAACCTCTATTTCCAGAGAAGCTCCAGAAATTGCTATACTGTCCATGTGTTCAGTTCTTTGAGATCGATTCTAGCAGCTTTCAAATATCTGTGGTGTAAGAACGTTTCAAACACAACTCCATGCATTCACGTAGATTGAGAGAGGCAAGGAGACATGAACTCATGGCCCCCTCGGGTTTACTTTGAGTCCACATTTGAAGGCAGGAGCACGTGGCACCACAGACACCGTGGACACTATGACACGGAAGCCAGCCAGCACCATTCTGACGGTTGAGAATGGTCCTCAGAATGGAGGCGCAGCACTAGGGCTGTGAGTGTGGGGCCAACTGTGAAGCCAGCAGTTATTACCATCCATTAGAATAATGTTTCTAAAAGGATAAGTAATTAAAATAGGCAATTTGAAGCTTTTATTTAGATGATTAGGACTCATTTTTACAGGTTTTTTTGGGAGGAAGAATTTACCACTAATGACAACAGGCAAACTGATTTTTAGTCAGTTTATTACTGCTCTTAAGTTCTCCCCAGACAATGAGCCTCTCTAGTCCCCTGTTGCCAGCTACCCCCTCCTTCCCACCCTTGCCCCAGAGGCAGCTAAGTGCTGGCTGGTAGAATTGTGGGTTGTTTCTCCTGGGATCAGAGGCTTCTTTTTGATGTTGGCTTGTTGGAGGGTCAGAGTGAGAAGCAGCTTCCTATGAATTAGTCATTTTGCTGGTGGCACCAGCTCCCCATTCAGCAGGAACAATCATAGCTCCACTTCCAAAGGTTTCAAAGACAAATTAGGATCAGCATGAACTAGCAGATGTCAAAGATGTTAGTCTTAGGACCCCTTACACTCTTAAAAATATGGGTCCAAAGAGGTTTTGTGTGTAAGGGTGATGTCTGTTGATATTTCCCCTACAAGAAATTAAAACAGGGAAATTTTAAAAGAATATTTACTAATTCATTTAAACCCAAAGAGGCCCAAACTAAGACACATCATAACTAAAATGCCAAAGGTTAAAGACAAATAATCTTAAAAGCATCAAGAGAAAAGTGGTTCGTTTCCTGCAAGGGGGATGTCCATACAACTGTCAGTTAATTTCTCAACAAAAACTCTCCAGGCCAGAAAGGAGTGGCAAAGAAATATTCAAAGTGATGAAAAGTAAGGATCTACAACCAAGATTACTCTACCCAGCAAGGCTATTGTTTAGAATTGAAGGTCAAATAAAGAGCTTTGCAGACAAGAAAAAGCTAAAGGAGTTCATTACCACCAAACCAGTATTACATGAAATGTTGAAGGATATTCTTTAAGAAGAGGGAGAAGAAGGAAAAAATTAAAAATATGAACAATAAAATGTCAGTAAGTAAATACATCTATCAATAATTGAATCTAAAAATCAAAGTAAATGAACAAGAAATCTAATGAACAAAAGAAACTGATGGATAAAATAGAATCAGAAGCATGGAAACATGGAACAGACTGATGAATCTCAGAGGGAAGGGTGGTGGGAAGAAACTAACTGAAGATCGTATATGCATAGGTGCATGACCTATGGACACAGACAATAGGGTGGTGAAGGGGTGGGGTGGGAACAGGGTGGAGAGAGGTAATGAGATAAAAAGGGGGCATCTGTAATACTCTCAACAGTAAAGATTTTTAAGAAATGAGAATAATATAAACCCATTTTAAACCTGCACGTTAACGTAAATGTTATAAAATAACTTTATTTTCCGAAGTGGAAAACAGCTAGGAGAATGGCATCATGTTACATTTCTGCAAATCTCTTTAGTGCCTGCCTTCATAGAAGACATGTGTGGCCGCGTGTCTGCTGCCTTTAGTGTATCGTGATAGGTTGTTGCAGTCAAATGTGAAAAGAAAGTTTGGCCTCACTCTCTTCATAGTTGGAAAGGGAGAAGTAGGGTAGGACAGTTCAAGGAACTGAGGCCATTCGTCCTGCTATTACACCAAAACTCCAAGCAGTGGCTCCCGACGGCTCACTCTAACGTGGAACCTGAAACCATGCCAGTGAACTTTTGTGTTCCGTGACATTACAACTGAGTGGTCCAGCTTGGACTTTGCATGATTCTGTGATGTCGTGCCTGGATCATGTGGAAGATGTTTGTAGAATGATGCAGGACTTTTAAAGCTTGACACCTTTCATTAAATCACATTTCTTAATATCACCATTTGTCTCATTTAAAAAGTCATTGAGTATGTGGAAGCTGAAGGCAGATACAAGTTTTCCAAAATTCTGATTTTTTTTTTCTTAAAAGCTCAAACTGTACCGTTAGCAACAAATAACAATGGGACCATTTTCGTGGAAGTCAGAGGCTTGCTTTGTTCATTTTTGAGGAAATATCTGCCAGACACCTACGTGTGAATAAGCACCGTGTGTCAGCTGTTCTTTCAAGGAAGAAGGGTGCTGGTGAGAACAGAAGCCAGATGCGGTCGGAACTCCAGGCAGTGCCCTGCCCCAGGAGGGAGGTGCATCGCTGAGGCTGTGCGTGGGGCCCGCCGGGAAGCCCTCCCGTGCTCTGCGAGCACCTGCGTTCGTCACACTGAATATGGAAAGTGGCTGCATCGGTGGTTGAGATGTTTTCAGGTTAATAACGTCACTGCTTCAGCAAGGAAACACAAGTGAAGTGGAGACCGGGCACTGGCCGCTCCCTGGGGGCCATGCCTTGCTCTGGGCCATCCCTCAGCCCACTTCTCACTTGCGGTCCGTAGATACAAGCATCAGCCCAGTGCAAAAGGCAAATGGCAGCGTAGTGTCGAGGTGGGGATCATTTCTTTTATAAAAGTAGGAGCGGGGCATGGGGATGCTGTGGAGCAAGCACAATGAGTAGATCTGCCCCTGCAGTTTGGTGTTGTCTGCCCCTGGTTGGGAGGCTGCGCCAGTGACGGACACAGTCCAGTGGCCATCTCGAGCCGTTTCCTATGGACGTTTTGCACGTGGTTTGCTTCTAGATCCGAGACCCTGTTTTTCCTTTTAAACAGTCCTGTGCTTTCTCGCAGTTTAGGTCAAAAGAGACAGCTTATTTTCAATAGTGCTAGCTGGGTCATTTTCACTCAATTTAATTGTAAAAGCGGCTCAGTTTATACGTAAAAATACTTCCCATTAAAACTAGGGGCTCATGTAATCCAATAAAGGTTCAAAACATTGCTCAGTACATTTCAAACCCACATCCTTATATGTGATGACCTGCTGTTAATTTAAAATATGAACTTGTCAATTAGCATTGGGAGCCTATAAAATGCAAAAAATATTTTGACCACTCTCCACCAGTTTATAGAAAATCACAATTACCTCTGTGGCAGGAAGGCACCTCTGTTTCTAGCAGCCTCTCATTAGACTGCCCAGGAGATGGCAATGGATAGGCAGGGTGGTGGGGCTGCAGTTGTCCTTTCCGGGGTGTATGTGTGTGGGGGGGCCTTGGTAATGTGACAGTAACATTTGGGAAAATTTCACATTGTCCCAAGTCGATAGCTCAAGAAAGTGACATGGAGAAGCAAAGAGAGCTGAGAACAAAAGTGTCAGTGAGGCCAGATGGTGCCAGCTTTCAATGCCAGTGCAAGGACGTGGGCCTGTTCCCGGGACAGCCTGGGGACCAGGCTGCAGCCATGCTGGCCATGCTTATATAACAGCATGGCCACTGGGAATGCAGCAGCTCCGGACGTCCCACAGTTCTGTGTTGTTTTGTTTTTAATAATTCTTTATTGTTGAAAGTATTACATATTACCCATCCCCGCAACCCCCATTGATCCCCTCCAGCCTGCCCCCGCCCCTGTCCAAGGACCTCATTGCCCCGTTGTCTGTGTCCATGAGCCATGCATATACAAATACAAGGTCTTTGGTTGATCATATCTCACCCACCCACCCTCCCCCACCTTCCCTCTGAGATTCCACACTCTGTTCCAAGCTTCCATATCTCTGGATCCACTCCATTCATCAGTTTATTTTGTTATTTAGATTCCACATATGAGTGTGATCTTGTGATACTTGTCTTTCTCTGACTGACTTATTTCACTCAGCGTGATACTCTGCAGGTCCCTCCATGCTGTCTCAAAGGGTAAGAGATCCTTCTTTTTTACTGCTGCCTAGTATGCCATGCTGTAAATGTACCACAGCTTTCTTATCCACTCATCTGCTGATGGGCACTTGGGCTGTTTCCAGATCTTAGCTACTGTAAATTGTGCAGCTGTGAACATAGGGATGCATATATTCTTTCTGATAGTTGTTTCAGGTTTTTTAGGATATATTCCTGGAAGTTGGATGACTGGGTCAAATGACAATCCCATGTGTAATTTTTTGAGGAAATGCCATACTGTTTTTCAAAATGGCTGCACCCCCACCAGCAGTGTATTAGGGTTCCCTTTTCTCCACATCCTCGCTTGTCATTTGTTGATTTGTTGATGGCAGCCATTCTGACAGGAGTGAGATGGTATCTCATTGTAGTTTTGATTTGCATCTCTCTGGTGATCAGTGACTTTGAGAATTCTTTCATATGGCTCTTGGCCATCAGTATGTCCTCTTTGGAGAAGTGTCTGTATTATTGTCTAATATGTTCTCCCATGCAGTGGGCTCTTTTTTTATTGTTGTTTTTTTTTAATTTTTTTAAAAAAGTATATATTTTATTGTTTTTTACAAAGAGGAAGGGAGAGGGCTAGAGAGTTAGAAACAGCCATGAGAGAGAAACATCAATCAGCTGCCTCCTGCACACCTGCTACTGGGGATGTGCCCGCAACCAAGGTACATGCCCTTGATTGGAATTGAACCTGGGACCCTTCATTCCACAGGCTGACTCTATCCACTGAGCCAAACCAGCTAGGGCTCTTTTTTTGTTTTATTGATGGTTTCTTTTGCTGTGCAGAAACTTTGTATGTTGATGTAGTTCCATTTGTTTATTTTCTCCTTAGTTGCCTTTACCTTAGGAGATGTATCTCTAAACATATTGCTACAAGAAATGTCTGCCATTTTGCTGCCTAGGACTTTTAAGGTTAACTGACTTACATTTAGTGTTTTATCCATTTTGAGTTTATTCTTGTTTATGGTATAAATTGGTGGTCTAGTTTCATTGTTTTGCACGTATCTGTCCAATTTTCCTAACACCACTCATTGAAGAGACTGTCTAGACTCCATTGTATGCTCTTGCCTCCATTGTCAAATATTAATTGGGTGTAATGGCTTGGGTCGACCTGTGGATTTCTGTTCTGTTCCATTAGTCAATATGGCTGTTGTTGTGCTAGTACCAGACTGCTCTGATTATGGTGGCTTTGTAATAAAACTTGAAATTTGGTATTGTGATTCCTTCAGCTTTGTTTTTTTCTCTCTCAAAATTGCTGCAGCTATTCCAGGTATTTTTAAAGTCATATAAATTTTTTGAGTATTTGTTCTAGGTCTGTGAAATATGCCCTTGTATTTTAATAGGGATTGCATTGAATCTGTAGATTGCCTTGGATAATGTGGACATTTTAATGATGTTGATTCTACCAGTCCATGAAAACAGTATATTCTTCCACCTGTTTCTATCTGCTTCCCTCTTTTTTCAGCATCCTGCAGTTTTACAAATACAGGTATTTTGCCTCCTTGGTTAAGTTTACTCCTAAGTATCTTAACTTTTTTGTTTCAATGGTAAATAGGATTGATTGCTTGTTTATTTTCTCTTTCTGAGAATTCACTATTGGTATATACAAAAGCCATTGATTTTTGGGTGTTGATTTTTGTATCCTGCTCCATTGCCAAATTCATGGATTAAATCTAATAGTTTTTTGGTGAAGTCTTCAGGGTTAACTATGCACAATATCATGTCATGTGGGAGGAATGAGAGCTTTGCTTCCTCCTTTCCAATTTGGATGCCTTTTTTTTTCTTCTTCTTCTTGTCTGATCTCTGTGGGTAGGACTTCCAGTGCTATGTTGAATAAGAGTGGTGAAAAGAGACATCCCTGTCTTGTTCCTGTTTAGGGGAAATGGTGGGGTTTTTTGCCCATTAAGTATAATGTTCACTCTAGGTTTGTCATATATGGCCTTCATCATGCTCCCTCTATTCCCACTTACTGAGAGTTTTTATTAAAAATCGGTGTTGGATTTCATCGAATGCTTTTTTCTGTGTCTGTTGATATCCTCTTGTGTTTTTTGTCTTTCAGTTTGTTTCTGTAATTTATCATATTTATCGATTTACTAATATTGTATCAGCCTTGCATCCCCAGAATAAATCCTGCTTGGTAGTGGTGTATAATCTTTTTAATATATTGCTGGATGCGGTTTGCTACTATTTTGTTGAGGATTTTAGCATCTATGTTCATTAGGGATATTGGCTTGTAATTCTCTTTCTTTGTAGTGTCTTTAACTGGTTTTCTAATTACAATAGTGCTGGCCTCATAAAATGAGTTTGGAAGTATTTCTTCCTCTTGTATTAATCTGAAGTAGTTCAAGGAGTATAGGTGTTAGTTCTTCTTTGAATGTTTGGTAAAACTCTCCTGTGAAGCTGTCCGGACCCGGGCTTTTGTTTGCTGGAAGTGTTTTGATTACTGCTTCTATTTCATCAGTTTTTATTGGCCTATTCAGGTTTTCTGACTTCTCCTGATTCAGTTATGGGAGGTAGTGTTTTTCTAGGAATTTTCCCATTTCATCCTCATTGTCCAGCTTGTTGTCATATACACTGAGTGGCCAGATTATTATGACCACCCATCAGTACTTTGTTGGGCCACCTTTGCCTTCAGTACTGCAGCGATTCTTGGCATTGACTCCACAAGGTGTTGAAAGGTGATGCGAGGAATCTGACACCATGCCTGATGAATAGCACTGTCCAGTTCTGTGAGACTTAATGGCTGTGGAACCAGCTGCCTGATGGCTCTTTTAACTTCATCCCACAAATTTTTAATTGGATTGAGATCTGGTGATTGTGGGGGCCACCTAAGCAAGGTAAACTCTCCCTCATGTTCTTGAAACCACTCCTGCACAATACGAGCACCATGGCATGGTGCATTGTCTTATTGGAAGAAGCCATCTCCATTGAGATACGCCATCAACATGATAGGATGAACTTAGGTATGTTGTGCTATTCAGACGTTGTTCCAAACAAATTAAAGGACCCATATAATGCCAGGAAAACATGCCCCAAACTATAACACTGCCCCCACCAGCTTGAAGGGTTGCACTCATGCAGGTGGGGTACATGCTTTCATGCTGTTTCCGCCAAATTCTCACTCTGCCATCTGCATGATGCAACTGGAAATGTGATTCATCGGATCACATGACTTTTTTCCAATGCTCGACTGTTTAGTCCTTGTGTTCCTATATGAATTGAAGACGTTTTATCTTGGTAACTGTAGATCGCAAAGGTGTTCGAACAGGCCTTTGGCTACCATATCCCATAAGATGCAGTGTGTAGCTAAATTGCCCTCAAACGTCAGATGGTCATAATAATCTGGCCACTCATTGTAGGTGTTCATAGTATTTTTCCTGCAATCCTTTGTATTTCTGTGATGTTAGAGGTTAGTTCTCTGCTTTGGTTTCTGATTTTATGTATTCTCTCTTTGTTTTTTAATGAGTCTTACTTGCAGTTTATCAATTTTGTTTATCCTTTCTAAGAACCAGCTCTTGCATTCCTTGATTTTTTGTATATATATTTTTTTAGTCTCTCTGTCATTTATTTCTGCTCTAATCTTTATTATTTCCTTCCTTCTACTTACTCTGGGCTTTTCTTCTTGTTCACTTTCTAATCTTTAAGTTGTGGGGTTAAATAATTTATTGTTGATTTTCCTTGTTTTTTTTAGGTATGCCTGTAGTGCTATTAACCTCCCACTTAGAACTGCTTTTGCTGTGTCCCAGAGATTTTGGGTTGTTATTGTATGTTCATTTTCCTTTGTTTCCAGGAAGTTTTTTATTTCTTTCTTGACCTCATTGGTAATCCACTCATTGTTTAATAACATGCTCTTTAGTCTCCATGTGTTTGAATGTTTTTGAGTGTTTTTACTGTAGTTGATCTCTAATTTCATTCCACTGTGAACTGAGAAGATGCTTGATATAATTTCAATCTTCTTGAATTGTAGAGACTTGTTTTGTGTACTAACCTGTGGCTATCTTTGTGAATGATCCATGTGCACTTGAGAAGAATGTATATTCTGCAGCTTTGGAGTGAAATGTTCTATAAATGTTAATTAAATCCATCGATCCAGTGTGTCCTTTAGAGTCACTGTTTCCTTGTTAAGTTTTTGTCTGGAAGATCTATCCAGTGAAGTCAGTGGTGTGTTAAACTCTCCTACTATGACTGTATTGTAGTCGACCTCTCCCTTAAATTCCTCTAGAAGTTTTTTTTTTTTTTTTATATACATTTAGGTGCTCCTATATTGGATGCATATATGTTTACCAGGGTTATATCCTCTTGTTGGATAGATATAGTGACCTTGGTTATCTCTTGCGATGGCCTTCATTTTGAAGTCTATTTTGTCAGATATGAGTATTGCTACTCCAGCTTGTTTTTTCTTTCCAATTTGCATGGAAAATTTTTTCTCATCCCTTCACTTTCACCCCATGTGTGTGTTTTGTTCTGAGATAGGTGTCTTAGATAACATATACTTGAGTCACAGTTTTGTATTCAGTCAGTTACCCTATGACTTTTTGTTTGTTTGTTTAAAGTATTACCTCTATCTCCTTTTCTTCCCGATTAACACCCACCCCCCACCACTCTCACTCCCCAGGATAAGTGTCCACCGCCCCAGTGTCCATGTCCATTAGTTATGCTAATATGCATGCATATAAGTCCTTTAGTTGACCTCTTACCCCCCTTCCCCTGCCTTCTCTCTGAGGTTGGACGGTCTGTTCAGGGTTTCTTTGTCTCTAGATCTTTTATTGTTCATCAGTTTATATTGTTCATTATATCCCACATATAAGTGAGATCACATGATACTTATCTTTCTCTGACTGACTTATTTCGCTTAATATAATGCTCTCCAGCTCCATCCATGCTGTTGTAAATGGTAGGAGTTCCTTCCTTTTTATAGCAGCATAGTATTCCATTGTGTGGATGTGCCAAAGTTTTTTAATGCATTCATTTGTTGATAGGCACTTAGGCTGTTTCCAAATCTTAGCTATGGTGAATTGTGCTGGTATGAACATAGGGATGCATATATCCTTTCTAATTGGTGTTTCTAGTTTCTTGGGGTATATTCCTAGAAGTGGGATCACTGGGTCAAATGGGAGTTCCATATTTAGTTTTTTGAGGAAACTCCATGCTGTTCTCCACAGTGGCTGCACCAGTCTGCATTCCCACCAGCAGTGCATGAGAGTTCCTTTTTCTCCACATCCTAGCCAGCACTTGTCCTTTGTTGATTTGTTGATGATAGTTATTCTGACAGGTATGAGATGGTACTTCATTGTTGTTTTAATTTGCATCTCTGGGATGAGTAGTGACTTTGAGCATGTATTCATATGTCTCTCGGCCTTCTGTATGTCCTCTTTTGAAAAGTTTCTATTTAGGTTCGTTGCCCATTTTTTTGATTGGATTGTTTATCTTCCTTTTGTTGAGTTGTGTGAGTTCCCTATAAATTTTGGAGATTAAACCCTTATTGGAGATACCATTGGCAAATATGTTCTCCCATGCAGTTGGCTTTCTTGTTGTTTTGATGATGGTTTCTTTGCTGTGCAGAAGCTTTTTATTTTGATGTGGTCTCATTTGTTTATTTTCTCCTTAGTTTCCATTGCTGTAGGAGCTGTATTGGTAAAGGTGTAGTTACGATATATGTCTGAGATTTTGCTGCCTGTGGATTCATCTAATGTTTTTATGGTTTACCGTTTTATACTTACATTTGTTAACCATTTTGAGCTTATTTTTGTGTATGGTGTAAGTTGGTGGTCTAGTTTCATTTTTTCGCATGTACCAGTATCTGACCAATTTCCCAGCATCATTTATTGAAAAGACTGTCTTGACTCCATTGTATGCTCTTGCCTCCTTTGTCAAATATTAATTGAGCATAATGGCTTGGGTCTATTTCTGTGTTCTTTGTTCTGTCCCATTGGTCTATATTTCTGTTCTTGTGATAGTACCAGGCAGTTTTGAGAACAGTGGCTTTGTAATATTGCTTGATATATGGTATTGTGAACCCTCCAACTTTGTTCTTTTTCTCAGGATTGCTGTGGCTATTGGGATGTTTTTTTTATTCCAGGTGAATTTTGGAAGAGTTTATTCTAGGTCTGTGAAATATGCCATTGGTATTTTAATGGGGATTGCATTGAATCTATAAATTTCTTTGGGTAGTATGGACATTTTAATGATGTTGATTCTACCAATCCATGAACCCGCTATGTTCTTCCATCTGTTCATGTCTTCCTCTGTCTCTTTTTTAAACACTTGGAAGCTGAATAGCATGCTGTTAAATAATGACCGAGCTACTAAAGAGATCCAACCATAGAGATCGAACTGTTATCTGAGTACAGGTTTTTTATCTTAAAACTAAGTTAAGTTTTTTCTTAGGTATCTTAATTTTTTTTGGTGCACTGGTAAATGGGATTGTTGTGGGTTTTTTTGTTTCTTTTTTGGTGAGTTCATTATTTTATTAAAAAGCCATAGATTTCTGCTACATTACCAAATTCATTTATTAAGTCTAGTAGTTTTCTGGTGGAGTCTTTAGGGTTTTCTAGGTACAATATCATATCATCTGAGAATAATTACAATTTTACTTTTTTTCCCCCAATTTGGATGCATTTTATTTCTTCTTGTCTGATCGCTCTGACTAGCACTTCCAGTACTATGTCAAATAGGAGTGGTGAAAGTGGGCATCCTTGTCTTGTTCCTGTTCTTAGGGGAAATGGTTTTTGTTTTTGCCCATTGAGTATGATGTTGGCTGCAGGATTGTCATATTAGACTTTTATTATACTGAGGTATGATCCCTCTAGTCCCACTTTGCTGAGAGTTTTATCAAAAAAGTGTTTTTTATTTTGTTGAATGCTTTTTCTGAATCGATTGATATGATTATGTGATCTTTGTCTCTCAAATGTGATGTAAAACATTTATTGATTTGTGAATATTGTACCATCCTTGGATCCTGGGAGTAAATCTCACTTAGTCATGATGTATGATATGTTTAATGTAATGCTGGATCCGATTTGCTAGAATTTTGTTGAGAATTTTGGCATCTATGTTCATCAGGGATATTGGCCTGTAGTTCTCTTTCTTTCTGGTGTCTTTATCTGGTTTTGGTATTAGGGTAATGCTGGCTTCATAGAATGAGCTTGGAAGTGTTCCTTCCTGTTGAATTTTTTGGAATAGTCTGAGAAGGATAAGTTTTAGTTCTTTTTTGAATTTTTGGTAGAATTCTCCTGTAAAGCTGTCTGAACCAGGATTTTTGTTTGCTGGAAGATTTTTGCTTACTGTTTCAATTTCATCAGTAGTTATTGACCTATTAAGGTTTCAGATTCTTCCTGATTGAGTTTTGGAAGGTTGTATTTTTCCAGGAATATATTCATTTCCTTTAGGTTGTCCAATTTGTTGGAGTGGAATTGTTTGTTCGTAATAGTTTTTTTTACAGTCCTTTGTATTTCTGTGGGGTCTGTATGTTACTTCACCTTTTTCATTTCTGATTTTGTTTATTTGGGTCCTCTCTGCTTTTTGGTGAGCCTGGCTACAGGTTCATCAAAATTGTTTATCCTTTCAAAGAATTAGCTCTTGATTTCATTGATGTTTTGTATTGTTTTGTCTCTATATCATTCATTTCTACTCTGATCTTTATTATCTCCTACCTTCTGCTCACTCTGTGCTTTTCTTGTTGCCCTCTTTATAGTTCTTTAAGTTGTAGAGTTAGATAATTTATTACCATTTTTTCTTGTTTTTTTGAGGTAGGCCTGTAGAGCTATAAACTTCCCTGTCAGGACTGCTTTCATTGTGTCCCATAGATTTTGGATTGTTGTGTTTTCATTGTCATTCGTTTCCAGGATGTTTTTAATTTCTTTGATCTCTTTGGTGACCTGATCATTGTTTAATAGCATGCTATTTAACTTCCAAGTGTTTGATTTTTTTTTTTATTGTTTTTATTGTAGTTGATTTCTAATTTTATGCCATTGTGGTTTGAGAAGATGCTTGATAGGATTTTTATCTTCTTGAATTTGAAGAGACTTTGCCTGTGTTCCAATTTGTGGTCTGTCTTTGAAAATATTCCATGTGCACTTAAAAAGCATGTATATTCTGTAGCTTTGGGATGAAATGTTCTAAAGATGTCAATTAATTCCATCTGATCTAGTGGGTCATTTAGAATTGATGTTTCTTTGCTGATTTTTTGTTTAGAGGATTTATCTAGTGGTGTCAATGGGTTATTAACATCCCCTGCTATGATTGTATTGCTGGTGATCTCTCCCTTGATATCTTCCAGAAGCTTTTTTATGTTTGCTGTGCTCCTATATTGGGTGCATATATGTTTACCAGAGTTACAGCCTCTTGTTGTATCGATCCCTTTAGTATTATGAAGTGGCCTTCCTTAGCTCTTGTTATGGCCTTCACTTTGAGGTCTATTTTGTCAGATACAACTATTGCTACCCCCGCATTTTTTTTTTTCATTTACCTGGAAAAAATTTTTTCCGTCCCTTCACTATCAGTTTGTGTGAGTCCTTTGTTCTAAGATGGGTCTCTTGTAGATAGCAGATATATGGGTCGTGTTTCCTTATACATTCAACTACCCTATGACTTTTGATTGGAGCATTTAATCCTTTAACATTTAAGGTTATTATAGATAGGTAATTATTTATTGCCATTTTAGTTGTGTATTTCTAGGTTTCTCTATTTCTTCTCATTACAGCAGTCCCTTTAGCATTTCTTATAATGTTGGCTTGGTGGTGGTGTACTCCTTTAGTCTATTTTTTGTCCAGGAAGCTCTTTATTTGACCATCTATTTTGAATGATAACCTGTTGGATATAGTAATCTTGGTTTCAGATCCTTGCTTTCCATTACCTTATGTACTTCATGCCATTCCCTTCTGCCTGTTGAGTTTCTGATGAGAAATCAGTTGTCAGCCTTGTGGGAGCTTCTTTCTAGGTAACAGTTTGCTTTTCTCTTGCTGCTGTTAAGATTCTCATTTTGTCTTTTATTTTTGGCATTTTAATTGTGATGTGTCTGAGTGTGGGCCTGTTTGTGATTTTCTTGCTTGGATTTCTCTGTTCCTCCTGGACTTATGTGACTTTATCCTTTACCAGGTTAGGGAAGTTTTCTGCCATTTTTTCTTCAAACACGTTTTTCTATCCCTTTCTTCCTTTGTGCACTTCTGGCACACCTGCTATTCGATTATTGTTATGTTTCACCTTGTCCTATAGCTCCCTTAAGCTGTCTTCCTGTTTTTTAATTGTTTTTTGGTTTTGGTTCGCTGATTGAGTGATTTTTTTACAACCCCGTCTTCTAATTCATTGATTCAATCCTAGCTTCTCCTAATCTGCTGTTTATTCCTTCCAATGTGTTTTTTATTTGTGCTATGTCATTCTTTATTTCTGTTTTCGTAGTTCTTATATCTTTTGTCATGCTATTGAACATCGTTACCATCATTGTTCTGAATTCTGTATACATAAATTTATTATCTCCATTTCATTTATCTTTTCTTCTAGAGAATTCTCTTGTCTTTCATTCGGAGTTTGTTTCTTTGCTTCCCAACTTTGGCTGCCTGTTTGGGTTTGTGACTGTGTATTTGGTAAATCTGCTACGACTCAATCTTTAGTGCAGGACTGTGTCAAATGCTGTTTCTGACTAATTAGATCAGGCAAAGATTCAAAGCCTCTAGAGATCACCTCTGTCTATAGACAGATAGGATTTTGTCTTGAATTGCCCTCAGGCAATCATCCACTGGTGTGGCAAGAGTGTTTTCAAGAGGGTGGGGCAATTGCTTCTGCCTGGACGCTAATTGTTATCCTCTTTTTTTTTTAATTTTTTTATTGAATAAGTTATTACATATGTGTCCTTATCCCCACGTTACCCCCTATCCCCCCCCCCCCACTCATGCCCTCACTCCCTTGTTGTCTGTGTCCATTGGTTAGGCCTATATGCTTCATATAAGTCCTTTGGTTGAACTCTCCCCCTTACCCCCACCCTCCCTACCTTCCCTCCGAGGCCCAATGGTCTGATTGATGCCTCTGTGTCTCTGGATCTGTCCTTGTTCATCAGTTTATGTTGTTCATTATATATCACAAATGAGTGAGGTCATGTGGTATTTATCTTTCTCTGACTGGCTTATTTCACTTAGCATAATGCTCTCCAGTTCCATCCATGCTGTTGCAAATGGTAAGAACTCCTTTTTTACTGCAGCATAGTATTCCATTTTTTATTTATTTAATTTTTTATTTATTTAATTTTTTTCTGCTCCATTCATCAGTTTATTTTTTTTCTTATTTTTTTTCCTTTATTGATTAAGATATTACAAATGTGACCTTATCCCCCCAGTGTCCTCTCATCCCCCACTCCTGCCCTTACTCTCACCCTTGTTGTCTACATCCATCTTTTATGCTTATATGCATGCATACAAGTTCTTTGGTTGATCTCTCCCCCTCACTCCACTCTCCCATACCTTCCCTCTGAGTTTTGAGCATCTGATCGATGCTTCTCTGTCTCTACATCAGTTTTTGTTCATTGGTTTATGTTGTTCATTATAATCCACAAATGAGTGAGTGCATGTGATATTTATCTTTCTCTGACTGACTTATTTCACTTAGCATAATGCTCTCCAGCTCCACCCATGCTGTTGTAAATGGTAGGAGTTCCTTCTTTTTTACAGCAGCATGGTATTCCATTGTGTATACATACCACAGGTTTCTAATCCACTCATCTGCTGATGGGCACTTAGGCTGTTTCCAAATTTTAGCTATGGTGAATTGTGCTGGTATGAACATAGGGATGCATATATCCTTTCTAATTGGTGTTTCTGGTTTCTTGGGATATATTCCTAGAAGTGGGATCACTGGGTCAAATGGGAGTTCCATATTTAGTTTTTTGAGGAAACTCGTACTATTCTCCACAGTGGCTGCACCAGTCTGCATTCCCACCAGCAGTGTGTGATAGTTCCTTTTTCTCCACATCCTAGCCAGCACTTGTCCTTTGTTGATTTGTTGATGATAGTTATTCTGACAGGTGTGAGATGGTACTTCATTGTTGTTTTAATTTGCATCTCTGGGATGAGTAGTGACTTTGAGCATGTTTTTATGTCTCTCGGCCTTCTGTATGTCCTCTTTTGAAAAGTTTCTATTTAGGTTCATTGCCCATTTTTTTGATTGGGTTGTTTATCTTCTTTTTGTTGAGTTGTGTGAGTTCCCTGTACATTTTGGAGATTAAACCCTTATTGGAGATAACATTGGCAAATATGTTCTCCCATGCAGTTGGCTTTCTTGTTGTTTTGATGATGGTTTCTTTGCTGTGCAGAAGCTTTTTATTTTGATGTGGTCCCATTTGTTTATTTTCTCTTTAGTTTCCATTGCCCTAGGAGCAGTATCAGTGAAGAAATTACTTCGGCATATGCCTGCTATTTTGCTGCCTGAGAATTCCTTTAGTGTTTTTATGGTTTCCCGTCTTACGTTTAAGTCCTTTATCCATTTTGAGTTTATTTTTGTGAATGGTGTAAGTTGCTGGGCTAGTTTCATTTTTTTTTTTTTTTTTGCATATATCTGTCCAAGTTTCCCAACAACATTTATTGAAGAGACTGTCTTGATTCCATTGTATGTTCATGCCTCCTTTGTCGAATATTAATTAAGCAATATGGTTTGGGTCAATTTCTGAGTTCTCTAGTCTATTCCATTTGTCTATATGTCAGTTCTTATGCCAGTACCAGGCTGTTTTGAGAACAGTGGCTTTGTAATACAGCTTGATATCTGGTATTGAGATCCCACCTACTTTGTTCTTCTTTCTCAGGATTGCTGCAGCTATTCGGGGTCTTGTTTTATTCCAGGTGAATTTTTGGAAAGTTTGTTCTAGGTCTGTGAAATATGCCATTGGTATTTTAATGGGGAGTGCATTGAATCTATAGATTACTTTGGGTAGTATGGACATTTTAATGATGTTAATTCTACCAGCACATGAACACGGTATGTTCTTCCATCTGTTTATGTCTTTCTCTATCTCTTTTCTCAACATCCTGTAGTTTTCCACATACAGGTCTTTTACCTCCTTAGTTAAGTTTATTTCTAGTTATCTTAATTTTTTTTGGTGTTATGGTAAATGGGATTGCTTTTTTAGTCTCTCTTTTTGTAAGTTCATTGTTGGTGTATAGAAATGCCAGTAGATTTATTGGCATTAATTTTGTATCCTGCTACATTGCCAAAGTCATTTATTAAGTCTAATAATTTTTTGATGGAGTCTTTAGGGTTTTCTGTGTACAGTATCATGTCATCTACAAATAAGGACAGTTTTACTTCTTCTTTTCCAATTTGGATGCCTTTTATTTCTTCTTCCTGTATGATTATAGTGGCTAGTACTTCCAGTACTATGTCAAACAGGAGTGGTGAGAGTGGGCATCACTCTCTTGTTCCTATTCTCAGGGGAAGTGGTTTTAGTTTTTGCCCATTGAATATGATGTTGGCTGTGGGTTTGTCATATATGGCTTTTATTATGTTGAAGAATGATCCTTCTATTCCCACCTTGCTGAGAGTTTTTATCAAGAAAGGACGTTGGATTTTGTCAAATGCTTTTTCTACATCAATTGATACAACTATGTGATTTTTGTCTTTCAGTTGGTTTATGTGATGTATCACATGTATTGATTTGCGGATATTGTATCATCCTTGTGTCCCTGGGATAAATCCTACTTGGTCATGGTGTATGATCTTTCTGATGTACTGCTGAATCCAATTTGCCAGAATTTTGTTGAGGATTTTGGCAACTGTATTCATAAGGGATATTGGCCTGTAATTCTCTCATTGTGTTGTCTTTATCTGGTTTTGGTATTAGGGTGATGCTGGCTTCATAGAATGAGCTTGGAAGTGTTCCTTCCTCTTGAATTTTTTGGAATAATCTGTGGAGGATAGGTTTTAATTCTTCCTTTAATGTTTGGTAAAACTCCCCTATGAAACCATCTGGCCCTGGGCTTTTGTTTGCTGGAAGCTTTTTGATGACTGCTTCAATTTCTTCCATAGTTATTGGCCTATTAAGATTTTTAGAATCTTCCTGATTGAGTTATTTTTCTAGGAATATGTCCATTTCCTCCAAGTTGTCTAGTTTGTTGGAATAGCGTTGTTCATAGTATTTTTAAATAATCCTCTGTATTTCTGTAGCCTCTGTTGTTATTTTGCCTCTTTCATTTCTGATTTTGTTTATTAGGGTCCTCTCTCTTTGCTTCTTGGTGAGCCTGGCTAGAGGTTCATCAATGTTGTTTATCCTTTCAAAGAACCAGCTCTTGGTTTCATTGATCTTTCGTATTGTTTTCTTGGTCTCTGTTATTTGTTTTCTGCTCTGATCTTTATTATTTTCTTCCTTCTGCTCACTCTGGGCTTTTTTTGTTGCTTCCTTTCTAATTCTTTGACTTGTAGAGTTAGATGATTTACTACCATTTTTTTTTATTTTTTGAGATAGGCCTTGTAGAGCTATAAATTTCCCTGTCAGGACTGCTTTCATTGTGCCCCATAGATTTTTGGATTGTTATGTTTTTATTGTCATTAGTTTCCCAGATGGTTTTAATTTCTTCTTTGGTGACCCTATCATTGTTTAATAGCATGCTATTTAGCTTCCAGGTGTTTGAATTTTTTGGATTGTTTTTATTGTAGTTTATTTGTAATATTATGCCATTGTGATCCCAGAAAATGCTTGATATGATTTCAACCTTCTTGAATTTGGGGAGACTCTGATTGTGACCCAGTATGTGGTCTATTTTTTAAAAAATATATTTTATTGATTTTTTACAGAGAGGAAGGGAGAGGGATAGAGAGTTAGAAACATTCATCAGCTGCCTCCTGCACACCCCCCACTGAGGATGTGCCCGCAACCAAGGTACATGCCCTTGACTGGAATTGAACCAGGGACTCTTGAGTCCGCAGGCCGACGCTCTATCCACTGAGCCAAACAGGTCAGGGCTGTGGTCTATTTTTTAAAATGTCCCATGTGCACTGGTAAAGAAGGTATATTCCGTGGCTTTGGGGTAAAATGTTCTGGAGATGTCAATTAAGTCCATTTGATCTAGTGAGTCATTTAGGATTGCTGTTTCTTTGCTGATTTTTTGTCTAGAGGATTTATCCAGTGATGTCAGTTGTGTGTTTAAGTCCCCTACTATGATTGTATTGTTGTCAATCTCTCCCTTGATATCTTCCAGGAGTTTGTGTTGTTGTTGTTTTTTTGTATTTGGGTTCTCCTGCATTGGGTGCATATATGTTTATCAGGGTTATATCCTCTTGTTGTATTGATCCCTTTAGTATTATGAAGTGGCCTTCCTTATCTCTTGTTATGGCCTTCACTTTGAGGTCTATTTTGTCAGATATAACTATTGCTACCCCAGCTTTTTTTTCATTTCCATTTGTCTGAAGTATATTTTCCATCCCTTCACTTTCAGTCTGTGTGAGTCCCTTGTTCTGAGGTGGGTCTTTTGTAGACAGCATATATTTGGGTCATGTTTTTTTTTTTTATCCATTCAGCTACTTGATGTCTTTTGATGGGAGCATTTAGTCCGTTTACGTTTAAAGTTATTGAAAAGTACTTGTTTGTAGCCATTTTTATTTTTTGCCCCTGTGTTATTTCTTACCTTTTTATTTCTTCTTGTTACACCAGTCCCTTTAGCATTTCTTCCATTGCTGGTTTGGTAGTGATAAACTCCCCTAGCCTTTTTTTGTCTGTGAAGC
>PVJC01000161.1:106855-125234 GCA_004026665.1 Murina feae
TGAGGGAATGACTCAGCACAGGAAACCGGGGTGTCTGCCTTCTGAGCTCTAATCCAGAACCTCTGATCCTGGCTTCTGCTCACACAGCTCCAGTCCACTCTGCCCTCCCACTGTTGGAGCACAAGATGGGTGGCTCCCTAGGGAAGTTTACGTGTTGGCCCTTTAAGAGAGTGCCGGAGTTTCCAGTCTCGCCCTGGCCCACAGCCACCCTGCTGCTTCTCACAGCCAGATGTGATGTGGGTGCCCTTCTCAGTTCCGGTGCTCTCTGCTGGGGGGCCCAGCTTGGTGATTAGACCCCAGAGTTCTCAGTGGCAACCCCTACAGCTGTGATATCTCTCAGGAACTTGGAGTCTGGCCAGCCCTTTCGCACCTCCATCTCTCCTACCAGTCTCTATGTGGTCTCCACTCTCTGTCCTCAGTTATCAGGTTCTCTCCAGAGAATCTTCTGTTGATTATTCAGGAGGTTTTTCTGTATTTTAGGTGTAATTCGTTTAGTCCTGGGAGCATGTCTGTGTACCTTCCCCTTACTCTGCCGCCATTTTTAATCTCCTCTGTTGTGTGTTCTTCATCATCATTCCCCTCTCTCTCCTCCGGCTCCTCCAGCTGCTGCTGCTGCTCCTCATTCTCCTCCTCCTCCTCCTCCTCCTCCTCCTCCTTATTCTCATTCTCTTCCTCCTTCTCCTCCTCATTCTCTTCTTCTTCCTCCTCCTGATTCTCCTCCTCTTGCTCTTCATTCTCCTCCCCCTATTCCTCCTTCTCCTCCTCCACAGTTTCCTTGGATAACTCCCAAAACTCTGCTCAGGTGAAAGGGTCCCCTGGTCTTTGGCCATTATTGCCCGTTGCTTTTAGAGAACACCCACCTGACCGGTGAGCGTGTCCTGGCTTCCCTTCTCTAGATCCTGCAGGTCTAGGGGACCCCTCTGGGCCCCAGGTGCTGAATAGGGTAGGATGGGGCAGGTGGGTACCAGTCAGTATTTACTCACTCCTCTCTCACCCATCGGTGCTGTCCGCAGACTACCATGCCTGGGATGAAGAGAGACTGCGGGGGTGCTGCAGCCATCTTAGGGGCCTTCAGAGCTACCGTTAAGCAGGTTAGTTGGGTCCCACTCCTGCAGTCCTGGGAGAGGAGGACCCCCATCCTATCCTTCCTGCGGAGTCCCCACCCATCACAGGCCAAAGGCTCTAAAAGGGGAAGAAGTGAGGGCTCCAGGGCAGCTCCTCCCTGCCCGGGGCAGTGATCACTGCCAGTGGGTGAGGTTGGGGGATGCATGTCCTTTGGAGCCCAAAGTCCCAGTGTCATACTGGTAAAAAGTGTGTGTTCGACAAAGGGGTGGTGTGCCCTGACCACCACAGGGACGACTTACCTCCTAAAAGGAGCTGCTCAGGATGCTTCTAGGAGGCCCAGCCCTTCCTGTCACCAAATGCAAGCCCTCTCCTCTCTGTAGGGCCTACCTGTTGGGCTTGGTTCCGGGGGGTAAACTTAAAGTGAGAGCAGAAGGTCTTGGCAAAGTTTCTAATTAATGCCGATCAGGAGCCCAGCCTGTTCCCTGCAAGAGGAGCAGAACTTGCAGGAGGGAGGGGCTCGGAGCCTGCCTGCCTCTTGCTTCTGCCCCACTTAGCCTCATTAGAAACAGATCTTCCTGGGGTCTCTCTGAAGCCACAGGCCACCATGGTCTCTGTAGGGGATGCAGCACATGGAGCACGAGCCATCCGCTCTCTTGTCCCCTTGCTGGCCAGAGACTTAACGAGGAGGGCGGCCAGCATTCACCTTGCTCAGCCCTGCAGGCTCTGCCCAGGGGCCAGCACCGGGGGTTCCTGCCACCGGCCCTGCCCCTTGTCCCCCTTGCCCCCCTTGCCCCGCTGCCTTCTTTGATGAGCTTATCAGAAAGACTACAGGGGTCCGAGCACTACCAGCCTGTAACTGGAACCTCTGCCCACATCTCCTCCAGGGTTTCAAAGACAACCTTCACGCGGTGTTCTGCTTGGCTGAGAACTCAGTGGGGCCCAACGCTACGAGGCCCGATGACATCCACCTGCTCTACTCAGGAAAGTAAGACCACCCCTCGCTTACTACGTCGCCCAGGGCCCTCGACTATGCTGTCCTCTCCTTCCCAGGCCAGGCTCGTCAGCTGGAGCCATGCTGGCTGGGGGCAGATTTCACCCTACTTGCTCCAGCCAGGGCCAGACCCTGTTGGAGATGCCCTGTGACAGGTAGCCCTGGCCCACAGGCTGCTTGCTCCCGGGATGTCCTGGCTTAAGGGCTCAGGAACCACCCTGCTATAGTAGGGGGAGCCCTTTCTCTGCCACATGGTGCCTATCCCCAGGGTTACCCTGACAAGTAACCCTGCACTTACCAAGGACCAGGGAACAGTGTAGATGCTGCCCACACAACCCTGTTCACCTGTCTTAGAGAAGAGGATGCTGAGGCCAGGAACGGGGTGGCTTGTCCAGCTTTTAGCTGGAGAGTGATGGACGGGATTGACCCTGGCACTGTAGCGGGGTGGGGAGGTAGGTACAGAAACAGGGGCTGTAAGTGGGGCCACCCAAGTTTCAAAGGGACTCACTGCCATTGCTTCTGGGAGTGCCATCCTGAGTGAGGTGTCTGCTGCCCCAGGACAGTGGAAATCAACAACACGGATGCTGAGGGCAGGCTGGTGCTAGCGGACGGCGTGTCCTATGCCTGCAAGGACCTGGGGGCTGACATCATCCTGGACATGGCCACGCTGACAGGAGCACAGGTGGGAGCCTGAGGCCACCTGGCCTCCAGGAAAGGGGGGTGCTGTCATTTCATCTTCATAACCTAGTGGGGAACCCAGGGAGGGTGCAGGTAGACTGAGGCCCGGGTGCCTAGGCAGGACGGAGCTCAGCCTGCAGCAGTGGGGGCTTGGGTGAGGACTCAGCCACCTCCCCTGGTGTCTGAAAGGGGCTAGGGAGGGTCCAGTGCAGGAGTGGCAGCTGAGAGGGACTTGGGACTCCAAGGACCTTGCATGTGGGGCTTAGGTCTACCTTCACCCCAAAGCAAGGGGGCAGCCAGCGAAGGGAACAACAGACAGGCCCCAGATGGGGAGGAAACCCAGTACCAGACGTGGTGCATGTGCTGCACATGCACCCAAGCTCCCCTGCGTCTGTCACCGCCTCTCACCACCTCTCTTGCCTTGTTTGATCCCTCTCCTGGGGGCTCTGTCCCACTCTCCCTGACCCCCAGGGCATCGCCACGGGCAAGTATCACGCCGCCGTGCTCACCAACAGCGCCGAGTGGGAGGCAGCCTGCGTGAAGTCCGGGAAGAAATGCGGGGACCTTGTGCACCCCCTCGTCTACTGTCCCGAGCTGCACTTCAGCGAGTTCACCTCGGCCGTGGCCGACATGAAGAACTCCGTGGCGGTAGGTTTGGAGGGGTGGCTTCTGAGGTGAAGAAGCGTGGCAGACAGAGCTCTGCTCTCAAGGTGTCAGTGTAACCCCAAGAAACAGCAGCAGTGTAGACGAGGGTCCCCCCCAGGAGGCCCCAGGTCTTGCTGTGGCTGGGGGGGCGGGGCAGGGAGGGATCTGAAGAGGGGATATACCATTCACTGGGCTCCCTGCCAGCACACGCACCACATCTGGTACTGAGTTTCCTCCCCATCTGGGGTCTGTCTGTTGTCCCCCGTCAGTCCCTTTGCTGGGTGCCCCTTGCTTTGGGGTGAAGGCAGACCTAAGCCCCACATGCAAGGTCCTTGGGGTCCCAAGTCCTTCTCAGCTTCCACTCCTGCACTGGACCCTCCCAAGCCCCTTTCAGACACCAGGGGAGGTGGCTGAGGATGGCAAGGTGGGTCCACCATAGGCCCTGATGGTACTCTTGGTGGAGCCCTCGACCCAAGCCCCCGCTGCTAGGAGGAGAAAGGTCACTGTTTGTCTTTCTGTCCCCCCAGGACCGGGACAACAGCCCCAGCTCCTGTGCCGGCCTTTTCATTGCCTCACACATTGGCTTCGACTGGCCTGGGATCTGGGTCCACCTGGACATCGCTGCGCCTGTGCACGCAGTGAGTGCAGGGCCCCAGTGGGCGTCCTTCCCTCCTGATGAGGACACTTCCTTGGCTGGCCCTCCAGTCTGCTTCCCCTCCCGTCCCTCCCGTGCCATCCGATGTGCACCCAGAGCCCTGTCTGGCTCCAGAGCTGCAGGCTGAGCTCATCGGAAACATTCTGTGTTGAGGGTCGTACTGTATGGCCCAGCCTCCCAGCCGGCTGTGGTCCCCGCCCCCCCCCGACCTCTGGGAACAGAGCGGCTGCTGTTTGCGATCCTTCCCCAGCCAGCCGTCCTCAGTGGGAGGCCCAGGGCCCTGGTCTTACCCTCCCACACCCTGATAAAACCTGCGTGAGGCCAGAGCACTTCTTGGTTCGAGTGTGCAGGGTGGCAGAAGGGGTCTGCAGGGAAAGTGGGGGGTCCTCTCCCTGGCCCAAGCCTCTCCCCGCAGAGGAGGCTCGCTGAGGGAGTCTGGCTCCCTGGCAGAACTCCACCTGCACTTTGTCCACAGGGTGAGCGCGCCACGGGCTTCGGGGTGGCCCTCCTCCTGGCGCTCTTCGGGCGAGCCTCTGAGGACCCTCTGCTGAACCTGGTGTCCCCGCTCGGCTGTGAGGAAGACCCCCAGGAGGGGGACTCGGACAGGGACTCCAAGAGGCGCAGGCTCGTGTGAGGCTGGCTGCCTGCCTCGCCAGCAGCAGGGGCTCTGCCTCACTCTGCACTGATTGACTTTAAGTAATTGGAAGGTTGTACCTTAAGATGGGCTTTGGTTTGCTTTTGTGTTTAGCTGTCGTGGGGATGGAAATGGCTCCTTACGTTGTAGACAGCAGCTCGGGTGGGGCCCTGAGGAAGGGCTAGGAGCATCGGGCTGTTGGTCTGAGTGGTCTGCAGGCCTCCCACCAGCATCTGCACTTGCTTCCTGGGGCCTCCTTTGGCTCACTGGCCCTCAGGCCTCCTGCATCTACTTGGTGCCCAGGTGGGTGCCCGTGGCCCTGTGTCCCGCCCCAGGCTCCCCCATGGCCCACATCGTGGAGAGCCCAAGATGTGCTCTGGCCCGGACTGCTGCTGTCTCCAGACAGCCCGTCCTTTTGAAAGGATAGACTTGCTTTGGGGACTCAGTGTTATAAAGCGAGAGGAGGCTCTGCTCTGGCCCCGTAGAATTCACCGGCAGTTGAATTAAATGTGGCTGCACCACATCGCATCTTGGCCTCTGTCTCACTCTTTCTCCCGCCCTATTTTAGAAACCCACCCTGAGGCCTGCTGTCACCTCCTCCCAAGTGAGCATCAGGCCCTGAGAGCCCAGGTCTGCAGGGAAGGCTGTCCAGCCCCCAGCACACCCTGAGCCTGAGTGTTGTACTGGGTCAGGTATGTTTCCTTGGCACCGAAGGCACGATTCTAAGGCTGAAGGGCGAGACTGACCAGGATTCAGGGAGACCTCCCACCTGACCCCAGATGAGGCAGATGAGGTGGGCCCAGGGCGCGTGGGAGCCAACTTCTCCTGAGTTCAGTGAGAGTAAAGGCAGGGCCTCGGTCCCCTCTTGTGCTCTATCCCACAGCTGCCTAGGCGAAGAGATCAGGGCTCGGCCCCACCTGGCGGAGATGCGGCTGCCTGCACCTCTGCTAGGAACGGGTGAAAGCACAGGTGCAGGACACATGTCCCCAGTGTGTGCCCTGGCCCGCTGACTACCTCACCCCTGACCACGTGTCCCCAGACTCAAGACCTTTCCCCAGCCTTGGAAATCAAGGTGACTCTTTCTGGGCTTGATTCGAAATAAATATTTATTAACTGCCTGCTGTGTGCACAGCCTTAGCACAGCTGGAAAAGTCAAGCAGCAGCTCCGAGACCTGGCCCTGTGTGGGAAAACCGTGGCCCAACACATTAAGTAACAATAATAGCGGTCACAAGGCGGGCGTTGGGTAGCAGGCTCTGTGAGCCCAGAGGAGGCACGACCAGGGTGGCCAGAATGGCCAGGAGCCTTCATGGGTCATTAGCTTGCCTAATGGCCTTGCAGTAAGCAGCTCTCACCAGCTTCCCTCTGAGGTGCCCCGAAGGAGACAGAGGTCACTGAGGTGGTCCAGTTCCTGCTCCAGGCAGCTGGCACTATCTGCTCCCCCTGCCAGGGGCTGCAGGATGCAAGGTCAAGGAGCAGGAGAACTGAGTCTGCCTTGTGTGGGCACAAAGGCGGCCTTAGGGCCAGGGACCCAGCTGTGGAGCAGCTGCCAGCTCAGGGCCTGCCTACGTGCCAGGCCTTAGGGAGACTGTGTGTGTGGCAGGGGGGTGAGAGGGGGGCGGGAGTGAGCCAGAGGCCTTGCTCTCCCAATGGCCAAAGGACCTTAGGACCAGACAGCTGCTTCCCCTGACCCCACAAAGCCCAGGCAACTGGGTCGGGGGGGCAGGTGGGCACCAGGGGGTCCACTTGATAGTGGTTCCTGGTGAGCGCTATAGAAACATGAATTTGACACAGAGATTCTGCTGCCCCAGCCCCCGCTCGCCCAGCTTGAGAACCAGGAAGGTCTGTGCGGAGCTTGAGCTCGTGGCCCACAGCAGGCAGCCGGGCAGACACGAGAGTGTAGGCAATGCCAAGGAAGTACTTCTGGGTGAACTTGGCCACAACTATCACCAATGACATGACATGTTAGAGCTCTATGTAGCTGGGGAGGCGAGTGGGGTCGGCACCCTGTCCCTGGAGAGGAGAACACAGCTCTGCACTCGGCCAGGTGGGAGAGGGGGCAGGCTGACACGGCCCGTGAACTTCCCGTGAGTGGTCTACGACCCCGCATCCGCCTGGGTTTGGAGGGCAGCCAGGAGCAGAGCAAGTTACTCAGTAGACAAAATGAGAGACAGGGAAGGTATTGTCTTTTGCAAAGGAGGTACCTGGGATGGAAAGAATTCTTGGCTTCCTGCTGGAGCTAACGGGCTTTGGAGGATTTGGGGAGCAGGTGAGAGGTCAGGAGATCCACTCTCCTGTGAGAGGGTGAAGCATAGACACGGCTGTTCTGGGGAGCAGGGGTGAGGAGGCCTGAAGGGGCAGAGGAATCCAGGCCAGGAGAGCCTTCCCATATCCTGCCAGGAAGCTGGGCTCTGGGGCCTGTTTGTTTCTATAGACCGCCCGCTCCAAGGCCTGGCTGCAGGCCCTGCTCTGGTCACAGCCTGGCCACCGCTCCTGGACTACCTACTGCCTGGCAGCTGGACTGGTGGCAGGCCTCAGTGGCAGGATCCAGACTGACAATGCGGGCCAGCCGGCCTCGGCCTGTGCAAAAAAAGGGTGTGGTCAGCAGCACCCCAGGAGAGGGACCACAAGTCCAGTCCCAGCACTGAGACCGCAGTCCCATCTCTGAGGTCAGATCTGTATCAGCAGAGGTGGTGACACCAGGAGAGAGCCTTTGTCAGGCCCTGCAGGGCTTGTGCAGGCCTGGGAAGATAGGGCCTCTCAAGGGGAGGGCCTCTGACACGTTTAGGGAAAACTTTGCTTGTCCCCTACTCTCAGGAGAGCAAGGAGGTCACTGGACCCTGGGAGAGGGGCAGCCACCTGGTCACTGAGATTCCAGGTTCACCACTACACAGCCTGAGACTGCTGAGCTTTGCTTCCTTCCCCCACCCCTGCCCTGTTCATGAGAGGGAGGACGTCTCACCACCACTCCCCGGCCTCATGAGAACATCTGTGACCACATGAGCCCCCCAATATATGTTTGTTGAATTGAATTTGCTGTGTGATTCTCTGCTAGAGCGTCCCTTCAGACCATGTTCCCTGGTGAATTTGGTGAATTGATGTTTAGCATTTTTGTTTATTTGTTTGTTCTTTAACAAAAGGTTGTTTTGGTCTGAGATTCAGCAAAACCATAGCTGCATTCAGCTTCCTCCCCATTCAGGAGTCAGTAAATGAGTTGTTTTCCAGTCTGCTTCGAGTCCTTGCCTCAGATGAGCCTCCAACAAGATAATGCATTTAAAAGCCCTTGGAAAAGTACCAGGCCCCACTCACATTGAGATGCTGTCCTCATGGGAACGGCGGCTCAGCCCTGCACCCTGAGCCAGGCTCAGCTCGTGCAGAATGCAGCTCAGGTCGGGGTCCCTGCACACGTGGCTGGGATGGGGGCTGCGGGTGGGGGGAGGGAGAGAGGCTGCCTTCATCCTCCTGCTGCCAGTTAGGTCCCTCAACCCAGGCCCCATGGTCCAAGGAACGCTGTGTCTTCCCAGCAGCATGTGGGAGCCAGGGGCCAGCTGTGTTGAGGACAGGAGTCTGCAGAAGGCCAGCACTCCCTCGAGGGGCAGCACTGGTCCGCATGGGCTTCCAACTGAAGCGCTGTTTTCACTTCAGTCTCCACTGTGGTCCTGGAAGCTTTGGCACATTCTTCAGTCACGAAACAAAATGACAAAAACAAAACCCCCAAATCGAAAACCTCAGAAACCTGGTTTACATTGACCGTTAGCACAGTGGGAACACAGGTGGCTTCTAGCTGTGAGTAGAACACCCCGTGCTGCTAGGACCCCTCCCCCACCTCCAAACCCATTTAGGAAGTTTCCACTAGCTCCTAAGACCTCTTGGTGATGCCCGGGACTTGTTTTTTTCACCCACAGGTTAGGTGGCTTTCTGTGGCTAGTTTGCAAATTTGGGGGGAAGAGGGAGACCTGTGTTCTCTCTGCTTGATTTCTGCTTCTATCCTAAGACCTCTGGCCTTTGGAGCTCCCCCTCCAGAGGAGGGAGAAGAGTCAGTAGGTGCACCAAGCCCGGATGGCAGCCGGGTCTGCGTAGCTGCCTGAACTCCCCAGGGAGCCCTGAGGCCCTGGGCTTGGTCCCAGCGTCCTCACCTGTAAAGTGGATGGGCCCTAGATCCCTCTGATTTCCTGTGACCCGAGAGCAGGATGCTGAGTGGGCTGCTGATAGGTTTGGCTCAGCAAACAGGACTTGGAGGCCTGCTCCTGGCCCTGCACTGCGCACGAGGGACATCCACTGATTCCTGAGCCTCAGTTTCTTTGTCCTGCAAACCAGAGAGAAGGGGTTGGCGCATGATGGTGACCAGCAGCCAGGCACAGCTGCAGCTGGTACTTTAAAATGAAGGCACGTTGGCGTTTGGACAGTAGGCGCTGAATATTGCGGCAGAGGGACCAGCGCAGGTGGACAAGGACAACGTCCACACCTGCACTGGCTTCTGAGGGCCCTGCCCTGCAGGATCCTGCCATGCTGCCCTCACCTGTGAAAGGCTTTTTTTTTTTTTTGGAGATTTTTCAGACACTAAACAACTGCACTCTGCGTGTCAGAAGGGCTTGGCGGCACAGCCCTGCTGGCCAGCTGGGACCCAGGAAGGCGCCGCTGTTTCCTCCTGTGGCTGGAAAACAATGAAGTCCCATTTCCTCCACCTCTCAGGTAAGAAAATGTGCTATAAATACACAGCCCACAAGCTGCATTTATAGGTGAGGGGCTCGGCAGGAGAGAGGGCCAGCAGAGGCAGGCTGATCTCCAGGAAGTGGCATCTGAACTGAGTGCATGGACAAGTGGATATTAAATGGTGCAGAAGATGGAAAATTATCATTTTAGGCAGTGGAATTGCATGTGCAAAGGCCCTAGGATGGGACAGGTGATGCCGGCTAGCAGAGCAGAAAGGAAAGGAGAAAAGGATGGAAATGGGGCAGTGACGGGGGTTGCAAGTGGTGAGCAGGGCCGAGCATGCGCAGCCTTGCCGGCTATGCGAGGAGTTGCGTTTTATTCTGAGAGCAATGGAAGCCAGTGAGTTTTGAACAGGTTGAAGTGTACACCCCCTGTCATCACTGTCAATGCCATAACATTTTTCATCTCCAAAAGTTTCCTCCTTCCCCTTTGGTTTTTCTGTTTTTCTCTTTTTGTGGTAAGAGCACTTAACCTATGATCTATCCTCTCAGCATTTTTTAAATATACAATTCACTGTTATTAATTATAGGCCCTATGTTTTACAGTATATCTCTAGAACGTATTTATTTTAATGGCCTAAATATTTGTAGTTTCCACCGGAGTCCAAGCAATTTTTGAAAGAATTATGGCTAAGCCTTCCCAAATATATTGGAAGACTTAAATTTACAGGTTTAAGAGATGTAGAGAACTCCAAACAGGGTAAATTCAAAGAAAAACCACACCCAGATGCAACAGAATCAAATTACTGAAAGTCAAAGATAAAGGAAAATATTGAAAGCAGCCAGAGGAAAATTATGCCTTATTTGAAGGGGAAAATGACTGAAGATTTTTCATCAGAAACAATGATGGCCAAAGAAAGGGAAACAAAACAATGTCTTTAAAAATATGCAATGAACTGTCAACTCAGAATTCTAAATACAGCAACAATATTTTTTATTTTTTTATGAATGAAGGCAAAATAAAGACATGCTCAGAAGAAGAAAAAGAAATTGCAACTCCACCAGCAGAACTGCTCTAAAAGAAAGAAATATCAAAGAATGTTCTCCAGACAAAAGGGAAATGATACCAGAATAAAACTCGAAACATTAGGAATGAAGGAAAAACAACAGAAAAGGTAAATATCTGGGCAAAAATAATGGAATAATTTTTTAAATGTATTTTTATTGATTTCAGAGAAGTGAGAGGGAGAGAGAGATAGAAACATCAATGAAGAGAGAATAATTAATTGGCTGCCTCCTGTACCCCCCCTACTCCCCCCCCACACACACACACACTGGGGATCGAGCCCACAACCCGGGCATGTGCCTTGACTAGGAATGGAACGTGACTTCCTGTTTCATGGGTCGATGGTCCACCACTGAGCCATGCCAGCCAGGCAATGAAATATTTTCTGAAGTACTTTAAAACATGTATAACTTTCAAAAGCAAACATGAAAACATTGTCTGAGAGATTTAGTCAACATCGATGTAATACCTGTGACAACTATAACGGAACAGGGAACATAGATAAGGTAAAGATGATTACAAGGCTTCCATATTTTACATGCAGTGGGAAGATGTTAATTCTAAAATAGATTGTGGAAAGTTTGGTTTATCCCTAAAGCAACAACTAAAAAGTAACACAAAGAGACACAGCTGAAAAAACGAATAGACAAAATTGATGGAATACTTTAAAAAAGACTTCAAACAAATTCAAAGGCAGCAAAGGGAAAAGAAAAACTGAGAGTGATAGAAATGTAATAAAATAGTAAGCCTAAATTCAGCTCTAGCAATAATTACATTAAATCTGAATGGTCTAAACACAGCAATTAAAAACATTACCATTTTGGATTGAGAAAAAAAAAAAAGGACCTAATTAGATACTGCCTACAAGAAATGTACCCTACATAAAAATCTATAGGGACTAGTGAACTAGCCAACAGGTCAAATCCAGTCCATCTCCTGTTTTTTTGGTTTGTTTTTTATATTTTTTTATTGTTTTTTTTTTTTTTTTTTTTTTTTTACAGAGAGGAAGGGAGAGGGATAGAGAGCTAGAAACATCCATGAGAGAGAAGCATCGATCAGCTGCCTCCTGCACACCCCCCACTGGGGATGTGCCTGCAACCAAGGTACGTGCCCTTGACCAGAATAGAACCTGAGACCCTTCAGTCCACAGGCCGACACTCTATCCACTGAGCCAAACCAGTTAGGGCCCATCTCCTGTTTTAAAGAAATTTAAAAACATATTTTGTGAGGGTTATGAAGAAAAGAAGAAGGGAGAAGAGACAGAGATGTGCCACAACGACAAAAAGATTTTCTTACCCTTTATAGAAAAAGTTTTCTGGCTCCTCATATTGATGGATTAAAATTAAAGGGATGGAAAAATACATATCAACCTAACACTAATCAAAATAAAGCAGAAGTGGCTATATTAATAGCAGACAAAGAATACTTCAGAACAAAGAAAATGACCAGGTATAAATAGGGACGTTACATAATGGTACGAGGATCAATTCACCAAGAAAACAGAACAATCCTAAATAGGGATGCCCCCAATGACAGAATACCAAACAGCACAAGACAAAAACTGACTGAACTAAAAGAAATAGACAAATCCACAATTATATTTGGGGACATCGTCTCTTCTTTCTCAATAATCAACAGAATAATAAGCAGAATGAAAATCAGCATGGATCTGGAAGACAATACTATCAACTTGACCTAGTTGACATTTATAGACCACTCTAGCCAATGGTAACAAAATACTTAGTCTTTTCAAGTGCAAGTGGAACATTCACCAAAACAAATCATATTCTGTGACATTAAAAATTAAAACATTACACGAGTTAAAATTATACAGTGGCTATTGTCTGACCATAATGGACTTAAAATAGAAATCAATAACAAAGATATCTGAAAACTCCAAAGATATTTGGAAATTAGCATACCTATAACGTGGAACCAAAGAGGAAGTATCAAGTAAATAATCTAAGATTCCACTTTAGAAACTAGAAAAAGAGGAAATTAAACTCAAAGCAGAAGGAAAGAAATGAGAAAGATAAGAAATTAGTATAATATAAAATAAATGAAACCAAAAATTAGTTATTTGAAAAAATCAATATATGCGACAGCTCTTTAGGCAGACGGGCCAAAATTGAAAGAGAAGACATAGGTTATAAACGTCGAAATGAAAAATGGAACATCATTACAGATAATATAGATATTAAAAGGAAAATAAGGCAATGTCTCTATGCCATAAATTCAACAATTTAGATCAAGTCTACTGATTAATTGAAAGACACAACAAACCAAAACTCAAGAAGAAAGTGATATACTAAAAAAATTGAACTCTTAAAAAAATAAAAATCTTCCAGCAAAGAAAGTCCAGGCCCAGATTATTTCAAAGGCAAATTCTACCAAACATTTAATGAAGTAATACCAATTCTACCCAAGCACTTCCAGAAATAGAAAAGATGAGAACACTTTACCACTCATTTTATGAGGCCAACATTAACCAGATATCAAAACCAAATCCATTAGATGAAAAGAAAACTAACAACCAATATACCTCATCAATATATACATAAAAATCCTCAATCAAATATTAGTAAATCGAATCCAACAATATATAAAAAGGTAAGACATCTTTACCAAATGGGGTTGAATATTACAAAGTAAATCAGTATAATTCATCATATTGACAGACTAAGACTAAAGAAGGCAGATCATGTTTCATTAGATGAGGGAAAAGTATTTGACAGATTCAATATGTATATATGATTTAAAAACTCTCAGCAAATTGTGAACAGAGGGTGCTTTCTTAATTTGGTTAAGGGCATCTATAAAAAAAAAAAAAAAACTACAGCTAACATCACACTTAATGGTGAAAGGCTGAAAGTTTTCCCCTAAGATCAGTAAGAAATAGCATTGGCAAGGAGG
This sequence comes from Murina feae, assembly GCA_004026665.1. Classification (NCBI taxonomy): domain Eukaryota; kingdom Metazoa; phylum Chordata; class Mammalia; order Chiroptera; family Vespertilionidae; genus Murina; species Murina feae. The sequence goes on from PVJC01000161.1 coordinate 120,153, forward strand.
AGAGAAAATGATATTTATTCACAGATGACATGATTGTCTACATATAAAATTCTAAGATCTACTGAAATCTACAAAAAGTCTGAAAATATGAAATTAAGGAAGGTAAAGGATACAAGGCCAATACTATATTTCTGTATATTAGCAATGAATATTTGATACGTAAATTTTTAAAAATAGACATCTATGTTCATAAATAGTAGCGTTATTCACAGTAGTCAAAAGTAAAAGCTACTCAAGTGTCTGTCAACACATGAATGGATAAATAAAATTGTATTCCGTGGTACAAGACTACAACATTTTCCTGAAGTTGAAAAACAAGGCAAGGATGTCAATTTGGCCATTTCTGTTCCACATAGTACTACTGGAAGTTCTAGCCAGAGTAGTTAGTTAAGAAAAAGGGGGGGAAAGGCATCTGAATTGGAAAGAAGAAAGTAAAATTATCTCTGTTCACAGATGATATGATCTAATATGTAGGAAATCGTAAAGATGCCACAAAACAGTTTTTAGAATAAATGAATTCAGCAAAGTATCACGATACAAAGTCAGCACACAAAAATCGGTGGTATATCTATACACTGACAACACACAGCCCAAAAAAGAGATTTAGGAAGCACCTTCATTTTACATTATCATGAAAAAGAATAAAGTTTTTAGGATGTAAAAGACTATACAATCAAAACTAAAAAGCATTGCTGAAAAAAAGATTACATAAACATCCTATGCTCATAGATTGGAAGAGAATATTGCTAAGATGTCAGTGCTACCCAAATAGATCTACATGTTCAGTGGAATTTCTACCAAAACCCATTGACATTATTTTTGCAGAAATAGAAAACCCATTCTAAAATTCATATGGACTCTCAAGTGACTCCATAACAAATAGCCAAAACAATCTTGAAAAAGGAGAACGTAGCCAAAAGATGCATACTTCTTTTTTTTTAATCCTCATCCAAGGGTATTTTTCCATTGATTTCTATGGAGAATGGAAAGGAGAGAGGAGGGGGGGACAGAGAGAAAAAAATAGCCACATGGGAAAGACATATGGATTGGTTGCCTCCCCCGGAAGCCTCTACTGGGACTGGGGAACCTGCAACCAAGGTATGTTCCCTTGACCAGAATGGAACCTGAGACCCTTCAGTGTGCAGGCAGATGCTCTAACCACTGAGAAAACTAGCTGGGACCCATACTTCTGATTTCAAAACTTAACATAAAACTGCATTAATCAGGCCCTCACCGATTTGGCCCAGTGGATAGAACATCGGCCTGCAGACTGAAGGGTCCCAGGTTCGATTCTGGTCAAGGGCATGTACCTTGGTTGCAGGCACATCCCCAGTAAGGAAAGTGCAGGAGGCAGCTGATTGATGTTTCTAACTCTCTATCCCTCTCCATTCCTCTCTGTGAAAAAATCAATAAACTATATATTTTTTAAAACTACAGTAATCAAAATAGTGCAGTACTGGCATACAGAGTGGAATAGAATAGAGAGCCTGTAAATAAAATCTTGCATGTATGGTCAAATGATTTTTTACAAGCATGTCAAGACTATTCAGTGGGGAAACGACAGTATTTTCAACAAACGATGCTCAGAAAACTGAATATGTTGGAACCTTACCTAACACCACATACAAAAACTAACTCAAAATGTGTCAAAATCTTAAATGTAAAACCTAAAACTATAAAACTCTCAGAAAAAAACATAGGGCAAAAGCTTTATGACATTGGCTTTGTGATTAATTTCTTAGATATGACACCAAAGACGCATGCAACAAAAGAAAAAAACAGATTTCATGAAAACTTAAAAGTTTTGTACAGCAAAAGGCATTTTTCTTAGAGTAAAAAGGGAACCCGTAAAATGGGAGAAAATACTTGCAAATCATATATCTGATCATTAATATCCAGAATATTAATATATATTAAATATATAGGATAATTAATATCCTAAACTCAACAACGGAACCACCTGATTCAAAAATAGGCCAAGAAAATATACAAATGGCCAACAACCACATGAAAAGATAATCAGCATCACTAATCATTTGGGAAATGCAAATCAAAACTGTGAGATGTTACCTAATGCCCATTAGGATGGCCAGTATAAAACAATAACGAGCAACCAGGAAGTCAAATGGCTGGTATGAATGTGGAGAAATTGAAACACGTGTGCACTGTTGGAGGAAATGTAAAACAGTACAGCCTCTGTGGAAGACAGTATGGTGGTCTCTAAAATAATAAAAACAAAATTATTGTATGATCCAGCAATTCCACTTTATCTATATACCCAAAAGAGTTGAAAACGGGGTCTCAAAGATACATTTGTATACCCATGTGTATAACAGCATTATTCACAAAATGTGGAATAATCCAAGTGTCCATCCATGGATAACAGATAAGCAAAATATGGCATATTCATACAATGGAATATTACTGAGCTTTAAATAGGAAGGAAATTCTGACACATGCTGCAACATGAATGAATCTTGACATCATGCTAAATTAAATAAGCTAGTCACAAAAAGACAAACACCATATGATTTCACTTATATATCTACACTAATAAAAGAGAAACATGCAAATTGGTGTCACTCCGCTATGCCACCAGCCAATCAGAGCAACTATGCAAATGAACCCAACAAAGATGGTGGTTAATTTGCATAAGCAGGCATGGAGCAGAGACTGAAGGCTTCGGCCGAAGTGAAGACGGAAGAGGCTTGGCTTCTTCGCTGTGGCTGGACCAAAGGCCTGGGTTCCAGGTGCTGGAAGAAAATCAGTGCCAGCAGGCAGGGGAAGGAAGGCCTATTGCACAAATCTTTGTGCAGCAGGCTTCTAGTGAGGTAATAAGAGTAGTCAAATTCATAGAGACAGAAAGAAAAATGGTGGTTACCAGGTACTGAGGGCAGGGAGAGAATAGGGAGGTAATGTTTAATGGGGACACAGTTTCAGTTTTACAAGATGAAAAGAATTCTAGAGACGATGGTGGTGATGATAGCACATTGTATATGTACATATTTAATACCATTGAACTGTACTTCTAAAAATGATTAACGGTAAATTCTGTTTATAATCCCTGGGACAGATATTAAAAATAAAGTGTAAAGTTGCATATTTTAAAAGATAATAAGGAATTAAAAGGGATTTTAAAAATACTAAAATGCTCCTGTTAACTGAAGAGAGGACAAAATACAGAGAAGCAAAAAGAACACATTAAAAACAAATAGGGCTCTAGCTGATTTGTGCAGTGGTTAGAGCATTGCCCTCAGACTGAACCATTGGAGCTTTGATTTCCAGTCAAGAGCATGAATCTGGATTGCAGACTCCATCTCTGACCCTGGTTGCGACTCATGCAGGAAGCAGCTGATCGATGTGTCTCTCACATCGATGTTTCTCTCTCTCAGTCTCTCCCCCTCACTTCCACTCTCTCTAGAATAATCAATGGAAAAAAATATCCCCTGGTGAGTATTAACAACAACAACAAAAACAAAAAAAAACAACCACAAAAACAAATAGGAAATAGTAGGCTTAAACATGACCTTATAAGTCACTATCTTAAAATACAAATGGACTAAACACTCTAATTAAAAGGCAAATATTGTTCAATTAGATTTAAAAACACAGGCTCCAACTACATGTAATTTACAACAGTCAAGACATAAGACAGGTTAAAAGTAAAAGGGTAAAAAATATATACTATGCAAACAGCAAGCACAATTCGATTGATAGGGTTACATTAATATAACAATGTGGACTACAAGAAAATAAGTATTAAAAACAAAAAAATTTTGAACAAAGAGAAAATCGGTATTACCTGAGATTATAAGGAACATGTCATAATGATGAAACACTTCATGATAATGATGAGAACATTACACAATTCACCAGGAGAACATAGCCATAAATGTATATGATCTAATACCAAAATTTCAAATGCATGAAGTCAAAACCTAACAGCCAAAAGTATGGAAAGATCTGTAGACTTATTTGAACACTTCCTCTCTGAAACTGGTAGTAAAACTAGACAAAAAGTAAACATATAAAAGATTCCAATATTTAACCACCTTTCCTTTTTGACATTTATAGAACACCATACCCAGCAACTACAGAATATACATTCTTTCACATAAATATAGATGTACGTCAAGATAGAATATATGTCCCTGGCCAGTGTAACTCAGTAGTTAGAGCATCAGCCTGCGGACTATGGGGTCATGAATTGGATTCACAGTCAAGGGCACCTACCTGGGGTCCAGGTTCTATGCCCAGCTCCAATCTGCGCAAGTGTGGGAGGCAATCTCTCACATCAATGTTTCCCTCTCTCCCTCCCTTACACTTTATCTAAAGTCAATGGGGAAATATCCGTGGGTGAGGATTAATAATAACAACAACAAAGATAGAACATATGCTAGGCCTTGAATCATCTCTGTAAATTTCAAAAGATTGAAAACTTAGGGTTTTTTTCCCTTTGTATCAACACAATGGAGTTCAATTAGAAATCAATAAAAATATAGCGAGAGAGCTCCTAAATATCTGCAAATTAAGCAACACATGTTCAAATGAGACATGGATCAAATGAGACAAAGAAAATTTTAAAAAATACTTCCAACTGAATGACATTTTGACATAAAATTTGTCAGATGCTGTTGAAGCAGTGCTTTGAGAGAGATTCATGGATTTTAATTTGTATTGGAAAAGAGAAAGGTTGAAAAATCAATGATTTAAATTACCATTTAAGAAGCTAGAGGAAGAAGAGCAAGTTAAGCCCAAGTAAGAGAATAAAGGAAATAAAGATAAAAGCAGAAACCAGTGAAATAAAGAACAAGCAGCAGACAAGACAGCAATCCCTGAAGCCATGCTCTGCGCCCATGCATTATGAGGCCTTTCCACCAGGAATCATGGGAATACAAATTATTCCTGGCCTACTTTGAGCTGCAGAAATTATTCTTTCTGTTGCTTTCCATCGGTTTTTTTCCTACCACCTTGACAGTTTTCTCACACACACTTCATGATCAACACTCAGTTACAGACTCAAGGGGAACTCTGCAGATGTTAATGTTTTCCCTGTGTTCAGCTTTCTCTTCTCTCTACTCT
>PVJC01000161.1:125334-156103 GCA_004026665.1 Murina feae
GGGGGGGGGGCGTGTAATAGGCAGCTGAGTGATGTTTCTCTCTCATCAATGTTTCTAACTCTCTATCCCTCTCCCTTCCTCTCTGTAAAAAAATCAATAAAATATATTTTTTTAAATAAAAGAAATCTCTTAAAAAAACAACAATAAAACAAATGGACTTATGAAACACGCAACATCATTTAAATTCAACCATATCAATTATCACACAAAATGCATGTATTCTAGATGTACCAGTTAAAAGGAAGAGATTAGAAACAAAAATAATACCCAATTCTATACTGTCTAATCAGAAACTCACTTCAAGACTTTAAGTAAAATGCCGGAAAAAGATACAATGCTAACACTAACTAAAGAAAACTGGAGCTGCTATTGAAACAAGACAAGGTGACTTTAAGAGCAAGGGATATTACAAGGATAAAGCGGACCATTTCATAATGATTAAAGGGATGATTCATCAAGAAGACCTAATCATCTTAAATATTTATGCACCAAGTAATAGAGCTTCAAAATACATGAAGCAAAAACTGACAGATTTCAAAGGAAGAATAGACAAACGCAGAATTAATTGCAGTTTTTGACACCCTTCTCTTAATAGTTGATAAAACAGGCAGACAGGAAGTCAGTAAAGATACAGAAGACATGAACAACACTGTCAACGGTAGTAGAATACATATTCATCTCAGGGGAAGATGAAACATTTATCAAGATAGATTACATTGTGGGCCCTATAACAATTCTTAATAAATTTAAAAGCACTGAAATTACACAAGTAATATTCTCTGAACACAACAGAATTACATTAGAAATTAGCATCAAAATATCTAGAAAATCACAAATATTTGAAACTAAAAAATACTTCTAGTTATTTTTTAATGGGATAAAAAGTATTTATTAAATATAGCAAAAGACAATAAAAGAGGAACAAAAGCATGTGGCATATAGAGAACAGAGAACAAAATGGCAGACATGAATTGTATTAAGTCTGCATGAGCTATTCATTCTATTAATGTGGTATATTGCATTTATTGATTTTTGTATGTTGACTCACCCTTATATTCCAGAAACAAATCCCAATTGGTTATTGTGCATCATTCTTTTAATATTCTGTTGAATTCTGTTTGCTGGTACTTGTAGAAGATTTTTATAGCTATGGTCATAAGGTATATTGGTCCACGGTTGTTGCTTTTTTTACTTTATAATTCCTTATTTTTGTAAGTATTACATATGTTCCCTTCCTCCATTGGCCTCTTCCAGCCTGCCCTGTCCCCACCCCAGACCCTCATCCCCCATTGTCTGTGTCCATGGGCCATATATATGCAAACAAAGTCTTTGGCTAATTGCCTCCCACCCACTCCCCCTCTCTGGCCTTCCTTTTGAGATTCCGCACTCTGTTCCATGCTTCCATGTCTCTGGATCCACTTCATTCATCAGTTTATTTTGTTCATTAGATTTCACATGAGTGAGATCATGTGATACTTGTCTTTCTCTGACTGACTTATTTCACTCAGCATAATACTCTCCAGGTCCTGCCATGCTGTCTCAAAGGGTAAGAGATCCTTCTTTTTTATCCCTGCCTAGTATTGCATGCTGTAAATGTTCCACAGCTTTTTATCCACTCATCTACTGATGGGCAGTTGAGCTGTTTTCAGGTCTTAGCTGTTGTAAATTGTGCTGCTATGTACATAGGGGTACATACATTCTTTCTGATTAGTGTTTCGGGTTTCTTAAGATATATTCCTAGAGGTGGGATCACTGGGTCAAATGGCAGATCCATATTGAATCATGTGAGGAAACTCCATACTGTTTTCCATAATGGCTGCCCCAGTCTGCATTCCCACCAGCAGTGAACTAGGGTTCCCTTTTCTCCACATCCTTATCAGCACTTGTCATTTGTTGATTTGTTGATGGTAGCCATTCTGACAGGTGTGAGATGGTAGCTCATTGTCATGTTGATTTGCATCTCTTGGGTGATTAGTGACTGAGCATGTTTTCACATGTCTCTTATCCATCCCTATGTCCTCCTTGGAGAAGTGTCTATTTAGGTCCTTTGCCCATTTTTCAATTGGCTTCTTTACCTTTCTTTTGTTAAATTATATGAGTTCCTTATATGTTTTGGATATTAACCCTTTATCAAATGTATTATTGTCAAATATGTTCTCTCATACAGTGGGCTTCCTTTTCGTCTTATTGATGATTTCATTTGCTGCCCAGAAGCTTTTTGTTTTGATGTAGTCCCATTTCTTTATTTTTTCCTTTGCTTCCTTTGCTCTAGGAGATGTATCTGTAAACATGTTGCTACAATAGAGTCTGAGATTTTGCTATGGTTTCTTCTAGGACTTTTAAGGTTAACTGACTTACATTTAGTGTTTTATCCATTTTGTGTTTATTTTTGTGTATGGTTTAAGTTGATGGTCTAGTTTCATTTTTTTGCATGTATTTGTCCAATTTTCCCAACACCATTTATTGAAGAGACTGTCTTGACTCCATTGTACACTCTTGCCTCCTTTGTCAAATATTAATTGAGTATAATGTCTTGGGTCGATTTCTGGGGTCTCTGCTCTGTTCCATCGATCTATATGCCTGTTCTTGTGCCAGTACCAGGCTGTTTTGATTACGGTGGCTTTGTAGTATAACTTGGAATATCTGTTATTGTGATTCCTCCAACGTTGCTCTTCTTTCTCGAGATTGCTACTGCTATTCGGGGTCTCTTTTTGTTTTCATATAAATTTTTGGAGTATTTGTTCTAGATCTGTGAAATATGCGGTTGGTATTTTAATAGGGATTGCATTGTATCTGTAGATTGCCTTGGAAAGTATGGACATTTTAATGATGTTGATTCTACCAACCCATGAACATGGTGTATTCTTCCACTAGTTTATATCTTCTTCTATCACTTTTTCCAGCATCCTATAGTTTTCCGAATTCAGGTCTTTTGCCTCCTTGGTTAAATTTATTCCTAAGTATCTTAATTTGTTGTTGTTGTTGTTTTAATGGTAAATAGGATTGCTTGTTTAGTTTCTCTATCTGAGAATTCATTATTGGTATATAAAAAAGCCACTGATTTCTGAGTGTTGATTTTATATCCTCCATTGCCAAATTCATGGATTAAATCTAGTAGTTTTTTGGTGGAGTCTTCAGGGTTAACTATGCACAATATCATGTCATGTGGGAGGAATGAGAGTTTTGCTTTATCCTTTCCAATTTGGATGCCTTTTTCTTCTTCTTCTTGTCTGATCTCTGTGACTAGGACTTCCAACACTATCTAATCTAATAAAATAGTAATATGCAAATTAACCATTACTCCAAGACACCTACGCCATGCCCACCAGCCAGTCAGAGTGGCTATATGCAAATTAACCCAGCCAAGATGGTGGCTGGCAGCCACGGAGCTAGAGCAAATAGGAGGTTTCCATTACACCAGCGATGGAGTTGAAACTGCCTGCCTAGGCCAGCCAGGCCTCTGCTCAAGGCAACAATGTTTCAATTATAGAAGCCACGGAGCTGAAGCAAACAGGAGACTTCCTTGCCTGACTAAGCCTCCACTCAAGGCAACAAAGGTTCAATTATAGAAGATAAACACCAGAACCTGATTCCAGCCAGCCTTGCTGGGACGTTGGGTCAATGGAAGCTGTGGGCAGTCTGAAACGGCCTTCAACCCCTCACCCAGGCTGGCCACACCCCCATGGGGTGAGGGTCCCTACTGGGAGGCTTGGCCAGCCTGCAAACAGCCTTCAGCTCCTCACCCAGGCTGGCCAGGCATGCCAGCAGGTGGACATCCCCCAAGGGGTCCCAGACTGCGAGAGGGCACAGACCAGGCTGAGGGACCCCCCTGAGTGCACAAAATTTTGTGCACCAGACCCCTAGTGTTGAATAAGAGTGGTGAAAGGAGACATCCCTGTCTTGTTCCTATTTTAGGAAATGGTTTTAGTTTTTGCCCATTGAGTTTGATGTTCACTGTAGGTGTGTCATATATGGCCTTCATCAGGTTGAGATATGCTCCTTCTATTCCCACTTTGCTGGGAGTTTTTTAAAAAATTGGTGTTGGGCTCAGCCAGTTTGGTTCAGTGAGTAGAACATTGAACTATGGACTGAAGGACCCCAGGTTCGATTCCAGCCAAGGGCACATGCCTGGGTTGCAGGCTCGATCCCCAGTGTGGGGTGTGCAGGAGGCAGCCAATCAATAATTCTCTCTCATCATGGATGTTTATATCTCTTTATCCCTCTCACTTCCTTTCTGAAATTTAAAAAAAAAATTTTTTTAAATGGGTGTTGGGTTTCATCAAATGCTTTTTCTGCATCTATTGATATTACCATGTGATTTTTTTCTTTCAATTTGTTTATGTGATGTATCTTGTTTATTGATTTGCTAGTATTGTACGAGCCTGACATCCCCGGAATAAATCCCATTTGGTCATGGTATATGATTTTTTAATATATTGCTGGATGGAATTTGCTATTATTTTGTTGAGGATTTTAGCAACTGTGTTCATCAGGGATATTGGCCTGTAATTCTCTTTCTTTGTGGTGTCTTTATGTGGTTTTGGAATTAGGGTAATGCTGGCCTCTTAAAAAGAGCTTAGAGGAGTTTCTTCCTCTTGGATGTTTTGCAATAGTTTGAGGAGTAGAGGTGTTAGTTCTTCTTTGAAAGTTTGGTAAAACTTCCTGGTGAATCTGTCTGGACTGGGCTTTTGTTTGCTGGGAGTTTTTTGATTACTGCTTCTATTTCGTCAGTTGTTATTGGCCTGTTCAGATTTCCTGATTCTTCCTGATTCAGGGTTTTTTTAAAATATATTTTATTGATTTTTTACAGAGAGGAAGGGAGAGGGATAGAGAGTTAGAAACATCAATGAGAGAGAAACATCGATCAGCTGCCTCCTGCACACCCCCTACTGGGGATGTGCCCGCAACCATGGTACATGCCTTTGATCGGAATCGAACCTGGGACCCTTCAGTCCTCAGGCCGACGCTCTATCCCCTGAGCCAAACCAGTTAGGGCTCCTGATTCACTTTTGGGAGATCATGTTTTTCTAGGAATTTGTCCATTTCATCCTCATTGTCCAGCTTGTTGGCATATAGTTAGTTGTTCATAGTATTTCCTTACAATCCTTTGAATTTCTATGGTGTCAGTGGTTAGTTCTCTACTTTGATTTCTGATTTTATTTATTTGGGTCCTTTCTGTCTGTTTCTTGATGAGTCTGGCTAATGGTTCATCAATTTTGTTTATCCTTTCAAAGGACCAGCTCTTGGTGTCATTTATTTTTTATTTTATTTTTTATTTTATTTTTTTTAGTCTTTATGTTATTTATTTTTGCTCTGATCTGTATTATTTCCTTCCTTCTACTTACTCTGGGCTCTTCTTGCTATTCTCTTTCTAAGTTATTTAAGGTTTAGTGTAAAATAGTTTGTTCATTTGTCTTGTTTTTTTGAGGTATGCCTGTAGTGCTATGAATTTCCCCCTCAGGACTGGGTTTGCTGTGTCCCAGAGTTTTTTGGTTGTTATTGTGTGTTCATTTTCATTTGTTTCTAGGAAGTTTTTTTATTTCTTTCTTAACCTTGTTGGTAAACCATTCATTGTTTAATAACATGCTATTTAGTCTCCATGTGTTTAGGTGTTTTTACTGTAGTGGATTTCTAATTTCATTCCGCTGTGATCTAAGAAGATGTTTCATGTGATTTCAGTCTTTTTGAACTTGTGGAGACTTGTTTTGTTTCCTAACATGTCATTTATATTTGTGAATAATCCACGTGCACTTGAGAGGAATGTATATTCTGCAGCTTTGGGGTGAAATGTTCTATAAATATCACTTAAATCCACCTGATCCAGTGTGTCCTTTAGTGTCACTGTTTTCTTGTTAAGTTTTTGTCTGGAAGATCTATCCAATGAAATCAGCCAGATGGTCAAGTCCCCTACAATGTATTATTGTGGATCTCTCTGTTAAAGTCCTTTAGAAGATTTTTTATATATTTAGGTGCTCCTATATTGGGTACATATATGTTTACCAGGGTTATATCCTCTTGTTGGATAGGTTCTCTTTTCTTGTAGTGTCTTTGTCTAACTTTATGGTATCAGGGTAATGATAGGTTGTTGATTTAGTTGAGTTTGAAAAAGTGTTTTGTTTTTTTTTCTTGAAATGTTTGAAGAGGATTCATGTTCATTCTTTAATATTGGTAGAATCACCAGTGACCCTCATCTGATCCTAGGCTTTTCTTTGTTGGGACATTTAGTATTTTTGTTTGGTTAATTTTAAAATTGATTTTAGAGAAAGAAGAAGAAGAGGGTGAGAGAGATAGAAACATTGATGTGGGGGGAGAGAAAAGAATGAAATATCAATAGGAGAGAAACTGGCTGCCTCCTGCATGCCCTATACTGGGGAATGAGCTGTCAGCCTGGGCTTGTGCCCCGACTGGAATTGAATGGGCAACCTCTTGGTGCATGTGTCACATTGAACCATTGAGCACAGCGGCCAGGCTTATTGAGACGGTTTGATTTCTGATCCAATCTTCTTACTAACTATGGTCTGTTCAGATTTTCTGTGTCTTCATGATTCAGTCTTGGTAGGTTTTGTGTTACTAAGAGTTTGTCTATTTTGTCTGGGCTATCCATTTTGTTAGTGTACAGTTGTTCTTAGTATACTCTTCAAATCCTTTGTTTTCTGCGGCATCAGTTGTAATGTCCCCTTGCCGATTTCTGATTTTAGTTTTTGGGGTCTTCTCCCTTTTTTTTTTTCTTTTTGTCAATATAGTTTGACAATTTTGTTGATCTTTTTGTTGTTTTTTGGTCTTATTGGCTTCTGTGTTGTTTTTCTATTGTCCATTGTATTTATCTCTGCTCAAGTCTTTATTATTTCCTTCCTCTTGTTAGTTTTGGGTTTAGTTTTATATTCTTTATTTAGCCCCTTAGATAACCTATGTACAGTTAGTTTATTAATCTAAAATGCTTTTTCTTTTTTTAAAATATGGTTTTATTGATTTTTTTATTTTATTTGTTTTTTAAATAATTTTTTAATTGTTGTATTACATATGTCCCCTTTTTTCCCCTGCATTAATCCCCTCCAACTCACCCCACCTCCTGCCCCAGGCCCTCACCACCCCATTGTCAATGTCCATGGGTTATCCATACACTCACATAAGGTCCTTGGTTAATTACTTCCCATCCCCCTACTCCCACCTCCGCCTTCCCTCTGAGATTCCAAACTCTGTCCCATGTTTTCATATCTCTGGATCCACTCCATTCATCAGTTTTTTTTTGTTATTTAGATTCCACATATGAGTGACATCATGTGATACTTGTCTTCCCCTGACTGGCTTATTTCACTCAGCATGATACTCTCCAGGTCCCTCCATACTGTCTCAAAAGGTAAGAGATCCTTCTTTTTTACCTCTGCCTAGTATTCCATGGTGTAAATGTACCACAGCTTTTTATCCACTGATGGGCACTTAGGTTGTTTCCAGATCTTGGCTATTGTAAATTGTGCTGCTGTGAGCATAGGGGCGCATACATTCTTTCTAATTCGTGTTTTGGGTTTCTTAGGATATATTCCTAGAAATGAGATGGCTGGGTTAAATGGCAAATCCATATTTAATTTTTTGAGGAAACTCCATGCTGTTTTCCACATCGGCTACACCAGTCTGCATTCCCACCAGCATGTGTACTAGGGTTGCTTTCCTCCACATCCTTATCAGCACTTGTCATTTGTTGATTTGTTGATGGCAGCCATTCTGACAGGTGTGAGGTGATACCTCATTGTTGTTTTAACTTGCATCTCTCTGATGATCAGTGACTTCGAGCATTTTTTCATATGTCTCTTGGCCTTCTAAATGTCCACTTTGAAGAAGTGTCTATGTAGGTGCTTTGCCCATTTTTTAATTGACTTGTTTGTCTTCCTTTTGTTAACTTGTATGAGTTCAAAAGATAATTTTATTTATATAATTTTTCCCCATCCTCACCTGAGGATATTTTTTCTCCATTGACTTTTTTAGAAAGCATGGAGTGAGGGAAGGAGAGAGAAAAGAGAGAAAGAAAGAGAGAGAGAAACATTGATGTGAGAGAGACTCATTGATTGGTTGTCTCCAATTTGCACTCCAGCCGGGGTCAGGGATCAAGCTTGCAACTGAGGTATGTCCTCTTGACCGGAAATTGAATCCGTGACCCTTTGGTCTGGGGGCTGATGCTCTCACCACTGAGAAGACCAGCCAAGCTAAAAAACATACTTATATTTAATTTATGAGTTAAAGAGGAAATCACAATAAAAATGATAAATATTTGAACTGAACAAAAATGAAAACAATACTTAAAATTTGTGATGAGCAGGTAATGCTTAGAGGGAAATTTTTAGCATTAAGTGCTTATATTAGAAAAGTAGGAAAAAACTTGAATCACCTAAACTTCCACTGGAAAGAAAAAAAAGGTAAATTAAACCCAAAGTACAAGAGAAAACTGAAAAACAATATCGAAAATAATAAAAGCAAAAGCTCATTTCAGAACATTGTCAATACAATTTACAAACATATGGTAAGATTGATCAGGAGAAAAGGAAGGAGATATAAATGATTAATAGCAAACTAGATGTAATCGTTAAAGATCCTATAGATACTGAGTACTATGAATAATGTTTTGTCAATAAATTCAGCAACTAAGATGAAATGGACAAATTGCTTAAAAGACACAGTCTACAAGAACTAACCCATGATGAAATATAAAGCCTGAATAGCCATGTAACTATTAAATAAATTGAATTCGAACTTTAAAAACTTCGCACAAAGACAACACCAGGCCCAAATGGCTTTGTTGCTAACATTTAAGAGCCAGATAATATCAATTCCATGCAAACTCTTCCAGAAAATAGGAGAGTGTACTTCCAGACTTACATAATGAAGCCAGCATTACTGAAACCAAAACACACAAATGCATTACAAAGATAAAGCAGCAGAACAATAACCCTCATAAGCATAGATGCAAAATTCCTCAACAAGGTTCTCTCAGATTTATGTAATAATATATACAGTGTATGTAATGCCTCATGATGAATGAAGTAGGGTTTATCCTGGGAACTCAGGCTATTTTAATGTTAGAAAATGAATGAATGTAATTAATATCTATAGACCATACAAGAAAAGTATATGACCATCTTAACAGGTACAGGAGAGGCCTTTGACAAAATTCAATATCTAGTCACAGTAAAGCCCTCATCAACTCTTAAAACTCAGTAAGAAAACAAATAACCCGATTCGTTTAGGTCCTAGGTCCTAAGACCTAAACAGACACTTCACCAAAGATATACAGATGGCAACTAAGCATATGAAAAGACGCTCCGCATCCTATGTCATCAGGGAAATGTCAACTAAAACAGAGATACCACTACATCCCTGTCAGAATGGCCACAATTCAGAACATCAGTAATGGCCGTTGCTGCTGAGGTGGAGCAGCAGGAACACTCATTTCCTGCGTGAGGATGCCGAATGGAACAGCCGCTTCGGAAGATAGTGTGGCAGTTTCTTACAAAATTAAAGAGACTCTTACCATACCATCCAGTGAGATCACTCATACATGGACAGGAGGGGACAGCCAACCTGGAAAACAGTTTGGCAGCCTTTTAGGAAACTAAACAAGCAACATGACCCAGCGATTGCACTCGGGCATTCCCTCAGAGAAAGGGAAACATATTTACAAAAACCTGTACACCAATGTTAATAGCAGCTTTAGTTGTAATAGACCAAAAAAAAAAAAAAAAAAAAAAAAAAAAAACAAAAAAAAAAAAAAAAAAAAAAAAGGCAGCCCAGATGAACTTCACTGGTGAACAATTAAGTAACTGTGGTACATCTATACCATGAGATACTCTCAGTGGTCCTGAGAAGGAAGAGCGACTGACATATGCGACAGCTTGGATGTACTCAAGAGAATCATGCCGAATGGACTTCATCACAATTAAAAAGCTTTGTTTGCCAAAAGACACTGTTAAGAAGAGACAAAGGCAAGCCACAGCCTGGGAGAAAATATTTGCAAAACACATAATTGACAAAAGACTTTTATCCAAAATATATAAAGACCTCTTATAACTCTTTAACAAGAAGACAAACAACCAACTTTAAAATGGCCTAAAGATTTGAACAGACACTTTTTTGAAGAAGATATATAGATGGCAAATGAACACATGAAAAGATGTCGAATATCATTTTTCAGTAACTGCAAATTAAAACAATATGATAAAATTAAAACTATAATTTAAAAACGATCATATTAAAGGTTGTTTTAGCCATTAGAATGTCTGAAATGTTTTAACTGACCACAGAATGTTGGAGAGGACACAGAACAACTGGAATTCTCAGTCAGTGCTGATGAGAATATAAAATTGTACAATTCCTTTGGAAAATATTTTGATAATTTCTTAAAAGTTTAAAAGACGGCCCTGACTGGTTTGGCTCAGTGGATAGAGAGTCAGCCTGTGGACTAAAGGGTCCCAGGTTCGATTCCAGTCAAGGGCATGTACCTTGGTTGCAGGCACATCCCCAGTAGGGAGTGTGCAGGAAGCAGCTGATGTTTCTCTCTCATCGATGTTTCTAACTCTCTATTCCTCTCCCTTCCTCCCTGTAAAAAAATCAATAAAATATATATATTTTTTTAAAGTTAAAAAAACATATCACGCAATCTAATCATTCTACTTCAAGGTATGCCTACTCAAATGAAATCATACAAAGGCTTACACGTGAATGTTCATATTTGTTTTATTGATTAAAACTGCCAACAACTCAAATGTTCATCACCAGGTGAACAAAGAAATAAATTTTGGTATTTCTTTATAATATAATACTATACATCCATAAAAAAGAACAAACTTGTGATCCATGCACCAGTATGGATGAATGAATCTCAAAATCATGATGCTGAATGAAAGCCAGCTCCAATAATATCATATATACTATATATTTATCTATATAAACTTCTAGAAAATATAAACTAATCATTAGTTACAGAAAGCGTGGAGGTGGAGGAAGAGAAATCACAGTGAGGCCTGAGTAAACTTTTAGATGATGGAAATATTTATTATCTTGATTATGGTGATGGTTTCATGGATGTATATGTATGTCAGTATTTATCAAATTGTGCAGTTTATACATAAGGTATGCCAGTTATACCTTAATAAAGCTTTTTTAAAATCCCTAGCAGAACTGATCAAGATAAAAGGGGGTGGGGACTAACCAATTACCAGTATCAGAAATTAAAGAGAGAATATCATTATAGATCTAACAGATAAAATAAAGAATTATTTTGGGAGGCTCTATGCCAGTGAGTTTGAAACTTATATGAGGTGGACCAATTTCTTGAAAAACACCAATTGCCAAAACTGATACAACTTGAAGTAGATACTTTGAATGACCCAGTATCTATGAATGACATTGAATTTATTATTGGACTCTTCCCACAAGGAAATCCAGGTCCAGAGTGCTTTATTGGTGATCACTACCAAGCACACAGGATAGAAATAATACCACTCTTACACAAGCTCTTTCATTCAGGAAACCAACCTAATCCTGATCCCAAAACCTGACAGAGACATTAGAAGAAAATACAGACCAAAATCCCTCATGAAACAGATGCGAAGAATCCCTAACATAATATTAGCAAATTAAACCCAGTGATACGTATAATGGTAATACATCATAATTAAGTAGTTTGTCCAAGGAAGAAATGCAAAGATATGACATTTAAAAACCAACTGATATAATTCATCACATTAACAAAACAAATGAGTAAAACCAAATGACCATTTCAAAAGATACAGAAAAAGTACCTGACAGAATTTAGTGCCTATTCATGACTAAAACTGTCAGCAAACTAGGACAAGAAGAGAACTTTTCCTTGATAAGGGACATATGAAAATTCAGGTTAACATCATATTTATTGCTGAAACATTAGAAGCTTTTCTCCTAAGATTGGAAACAAGGCAAGAATGTCTATTCTCATCATTCTCATTCCACACTGTACTACAGTGCCAACTTAGTGTCATAGGCAAGAAAAATAAAAGGTGTAGAGATTGGAAAGAAAGAACAAGCTTCCCTATACTTATAGATTTAATAATTATTTATGTGAAAAAATTTAAAGAATATACAAAAATAATACTAGGTCTAATAAATACCTTTAATAAGGTCATAGGATACAAACTGAATATGTAAACTCAGTCAATTTTTTCCAGCAGCAAATAATTGGAAATGAAAATTTAAAACAATTTCATTGATAACATAAAATACTTAATAATAACTTTAACTTAAAGGTATGCAAAACCTATATATTAAAAAGTAGAAAACAATGCTAAGAGAAGTTAAAGATCTAAATGGATAAATAAACCATGTGCATGACTTTGAGATTCAGTATTGTTGAAAGTTCTCTCCAAAATGGATTATGGTTGTTTATAGTTTCAACACAATTCCAATCCAAATATCAACAGGTTTTTTTGTACAATTGACAAGTTATTTCTAAAATTTCAGTGAAAATACAAAGAACCTGGAATAGCCAAAACAATCTTGTAAATTAAACAACCAAGTAGAACTCCTGATTTCAAAAATGTATCAATACAATCAATAATGACAGTAATCAAAATGGTATGATATTGAAATCATAGAGAAATGGATCAATGGATTATAATGAAGAACCCAGAGATAGATTTACAATCAACTGATTTTTTTTTACAAAGGAAATGGCACCTTCAATGAAAAAGAAATATTTTTTAGCAGATATTTCCTAGAGGCTTAGGAAAATGTGTTCAAAAAAGAAGTCTTGCCCTGGCTGGTTGCTCAGTGGTTAGAGCATTGGCCCATGGACCAAAAGGGTCCCGGGTTTTATTTCCCAGTCAAGGGTTTATACCTCAGTTGCAAGCTCAATTCCTGGCCCTGGTTGCACGTCTGAGGAAGGCAACCAATCTATGTGTGTCTCTCAGATCTGTGTTTCTCTCTCTCTCTCTCTCTGTCTCTCTCTCTCTCTCTGTTTCTCTCTCTGTCTCTCTCTCTTTTCTTCCCTCTTTTCCTCCCTCCACTCACTCTAGAAATCAATAGAAAAAAATATCCTCAAGTGAGGATTTTAAAAAGTATACTTCACAACACACATAAAAATTAGACCTAGATCATAGACCTAAACATAAAAGCTAAAAGTATAGATTCCAGCAGAGTACATACAAGAATATCTTCATGAACTTGAGGTAGGCAAAAATTTCTTAAAGAGGAAGCAAAAAGTACTAACCACAGAAAGAAATATTAACAAATTAGACTGCAAGATTAAAAACCTTCTCATCAAAATTCAACATTGAGAATATGGAAAGGCAAGTCACAGATTAGGAGAGTATATTTTTAATACATAGATCTGACAGAGTACTTACATCCAGAATATTTAAAGAATTCTTATAATTCAATAACAGAAAAACATACAACAGAACATATCTTAAAAAGGCACTTCACAAAAGAAGATACACAAATGGACAATAAGCATATGTAAAGTGGATATTATCAGTCATCAGGGAAACACAGTTTTAGAAAGCACAATGCGATGCCCTCACATCCATCAGCACAGTCATGACTCAAAGGATTGCTGATACCTGCTGTTGCTGAGGATGTGGAGTAGAACTCTCATGCGTTGCTGCTGGGAGTGCAAGATGATGTGTCTACTTTGGAAATGGTTTCTAAGTTTCTTAAACAGTTAAACATACAACTACCCCCATCAGGAAACAATTCCAATGCTAGGTGTTTGCTCAAGAAAAAGGAGAACATGTGTCCATAAAAATGGGCACAACACAAATGTCTATTAATAGGTGAGTGACTAAATTGTATATATTTATACAATGAGATACTACTTGGTCAAAAAACAAAAAACAACCAACCAACCAGTACCTGCAATAGTATAGATGAATCTGAAAAGCAGTGTGCTGTACAAATGTGTACATATCCTGTGATTACATGTATATGTAGGTCATGAACAGGGAAGATTGATTTACAATAATTGATGAGGACAGTGGTTATAGTCAGTATGAGCTAGAAGGAAACTTTCTGGAACAATAGAAATAGCTGTCTTGATTGGAGTAGTTGTTACAGGTGTATTGACATTACTCAAAATTCATCAAATTGTGAGTTTATTGTATATAAATTTAGCCTCAATAAAAATGTTATTTCGAATACATATTGTTTGACCTCCAGCTGGTATACTTACGCTTTCATATACCCCATTTAATGTCCCAGAGTTGTTCCTCAGAAAATCTATAGCATTACACAGATAGGCCATAAAGTGAAAAGATGATAAATTAAAAGTCTATTCACATAATGTCAAAATAATTTGGGGACAAGTAACATAGTTTGTCCCTCAGCAAGTCTACTTTTAAAACATGTTCTTTCTAATCTTATTAAAACGTTTTAAAACAAATGCTATTTGTTTTATTCTGGCATTGTGTCTCACAAAATAAAACAAAACAAATCACAGTGACTGACTTTAAAAACAAATAAATTAAATAAAACCTAATCTTTGTTGTTAGAAGTCCAGGTGGTGTCTTCCCTTGGGAACAGGGTAGAGCTAAGGGAATGTGAGGTGCTCCAAAGGGGACAGGAAGTTCTGTTTCTTGATCTGGGTGCTGGTTACACACATCTGCTTGTGAAAAGTTATCAATTTTGCACTTATTTTACTTATACGTGTATATACACACTTTCCTCAATGTCTCTCAATTATACTTTTATAAAATTAAAAACGAGCAAATTAATACTAAAGTGTGGATCATAGTGAAAGACTGGCAACAATGGATAAACTCAAAATAGAAATTGTCTTTTGAAAGAGAGAAGAAAACAGAAGACAGCAAGGAGAAAAGGGAAGGAAGGACAGAAGGACAGACATCCGGACACAGTTCCTGATCCCTCTGTGGTCCTCATTTAAGGTCAGTCGTTATGATCACTTTTGAAATGTGGCTCAGAGCTTCCTAATGTTTACGGGCGAGATCCACGAACAGCAGAGGGTTCACACAGGGCTGTGAGTTGGATGATGCCAGGTTTCTTCTGAATGGTACAGATGGAGGTGATAATGGAGGTGGAGATGGTAATGTAGATGCAGGTGGTGATGGAGACAGAGATGGTAATGTAGATGCAGGTGGCTTTGGCTAGTTCCCTGACCATAGCTGCTCGGTTGGCGGGATTGATGCCCCGTAGCAGACTGGCGTGACTTTGGCTCTTGGTGAGAATGAGGTCCTGGGGTTTGTAGTTTGCTAGGAACTGCATGCAGGCTGCAGAGCAACGTGAGGAAAAGGGGACCTGCTTCTGGACAGAGCGCTGCGCTCATCGTCATTGGGGTTTGTCTTCATGGTCTTGTTGCATTGATTTTGCCCCCCTTTCCTGTGCCAGGTCTGTCCCATTTTAACAATTGCAGTGTTACAGTCTTACTGTCGGGTAGGAATCGGGAAGGAACACACAAGTGGGAACTGGATGCCCGGTGGTTTCTTTGGGCTCGAGAGGGAGTGGGGTTGCTGGGTCAGCTGGTCATGGTCTGTGTCTGAAGGGGACCAGGTTCTGCTGCTGGGAGCTCATGGGAAATTGGGGTCTGAGAGAAAGGAGGACGGTGGGGTGCTGCCGACAGAGGCAGAGGGACACAGAATTGCGCACTGTGCTCAGGGGCTCCATTCTCTCTGGGTGACGCACAGCTGGGATGAGCAGAGGTGCTCAGGGACGCTCAGAGGCCAGACCTGGAGAAGAGGCTGCAGGTGTGGGAGATGGGAAGGGTATGTCAGGGGAAGGACAGCAAGAACAAAGGACAGCAGCGGGTCTGAGCTCTGAATCCACACACAGCACCACAGTGTGGGGAGCAGGTGCCAGCAAGCCCCTCTTGAAGCATCACCCCCTTCCTCCTGCACTGCAAACACCTCGTGAGCACTGATGCGATTGCAACAGACACGGGCACAGCTGGCTGGCCATGTCACCCACCATCTTCAGCAGGGACATGAAAACCAGGGAGCCACACGAGGAAAGCCACAGCGAGGTGATGACACCCCAAACTCCATGTTTCACAGCGTGCAGTGTCTGCCCCTTACGTGGAGCGGAGAAGAGAAGGCGTTCTGTGAGAGACAGTGTGAACGAAGTGAAGAGAGAGGAGGAGGAGTCCGGAGAACATGGAGAAACAGCCAACGGGGCTCTCGTGGACGGGCCCTGCCCCTCCTGGCGAATCCCAGCCAGACGTGTATGAAGTTGGTTGTCTCCTCACTGGTTGAACAAGATGAGGTTGAAGAAGTTGAAGGTTTTGGTCAGGAAATTGCCAGGGCTCCAATTTGGAGCCGCACTTGACCTCATGGGCAGACAGGCCGAAACAGGTAAAAACCAGGCCCAGGCCTGAGCCACAGAACTGAGATGAAACCTGCAGATGCCCGAGATGCTGGTGAACCGGCCATGGCTGGCATCACGTCCCACTGAGGAGGAGGGGCCTCCCGGCAGCCGCTGGGACCCTCAGGACCTACACAGCTCCCTGGGTTCATCAACACCAAGAGGAGAACTTGGGTTATTCTTCCAAGAATTGTTGTTGTTTGGGGAGAAAGGAAGGAAAAAAATAAAACTCCTTTCACCAAATGATTTGATTTGCAGGCGGCCCCTAGGGATACCTGGGCTCCCTTTGGTTTCCTGTAAAAGGCGAGTTTTTATTCTCCCCTCATCTGTTCTTGACAAAGAAGCCGCAGCCACAGCTGCAGGTGCTGAAATCTCGCCCCTCTAGGCTGCCTGCTGCCTGGCTGCTGATTTATTATTAAGATAATCCTTAAATCTTCTTCATTGGGCCAACCAATCTGCCGCGTCAGAGGGGCCTTCGGAAGCTCTTGACATTCCTCTTGGCAGAATGGGGAGAAATGAGCCCCCAGAAAGCTTGCAGCAAATATCTCTTCCCAGAGAGAAATTTGGTGTGAGACCCTGGGGTGCACCCATGGGGGGGGGCGGGTATGTCTCTAAATCTGAGTTTAGAGGCCCAGGCCTGGGGGCAGTAGGTCAATGCCACCTTGTGTGCCCCACCATTCTCAGCAGGGTCTGGGCACTGCCTTGTCCCCCTCCCGGCAGGCCTGGTGTTCGCCTTTTTTGTAGGGAGGGAGCAGAGTGCAGCTGGGCTGAGCTCGAGTGGTCCCAGGGGGATTCTCGCTGGAGGAAGTTTATGAGGCCGATAAATATTCCTCAAGCTTATATACAAGCTCAGCCCAGATGCATCACTGCCGAGCCTCCCACCTCTCACTCCTTTGGAATTGCAGATGCTTCCCTGGCAGGTGGGTCTTTCTTTAAATTTTTTATTTTTATTTTTTTATTTTGGGGACAGAGAGAAAGGAGGCCAGATAAGGCAGCAAAGGTCCCTCCGTGATGCCTGCCCGGCAAGATGAAAGCCTGCTTCCCAATTAAGGTTTCCAAAGGTGGAGGGCCTGGTCCACTGTCAGCGCCAAACAGCATGAGCACCATTGCCAGGAGTGCTTCGGGCACCTTGCCCTCTGAGAGTGACTTGGCGGGCCCAGCGGCTGAGTGTGTCTGTTGCAGCCAGAGAGCAGCGTCGGAAGAGGGCCAGGCCTGAGCAGACATCGGTGCTCGGGGAGACATCTCCCTCATTAGCTTGGGCTTCAGAGGCCCCTCCACCCCAAATCTGAGCTTGGCACTAGCCTCTAATTCTTGCTGGCCTCATTCTGCTCACCCCTACACCACAGTCCCTTCTCCACTGCCCCCAAGAAATGGTGGGGGACCCTTTGCTCCTCTTTCTCTCTTGCTCTCCTTTGACTTGGCCCTCAAGGCCTTGGTCTACTGTCTCCTGACTCCAAAAAACTCCTGATCTCCCCTCCCCTGGCCCCAGCAGAGTGGCCATCCCTGCACAGCCCGGACCTTACTGGCTGCATGGCCCTGGGATCCTGGACATCCTCTGGCTCAGGTGTGGTTTGCAGTTCCCACTTCCTCAACTGAATGCACAGCCCCTGGATGGCTGGAGCTGCCTTGAAACCAAGACACAGGTGGACGTTTACCCGAGATCCCAAGCTGATGGGGACTTTGTCTGCTCCCACTGTCTGCACACAGGCCTGGCTGATAGTCCTGAGGGGCAGTTTGGCCTCTCCCTCCAGCCCCATTCTGGTTGGCAAATGTCCCAGTTCTTGGGTTGATAGTGCAGGCCTTGATGAATTCTCAAGAGAGGCCAGGAGCCCTGGGCAAAGAGGAGGTGGCAGCACAGGGCCCTGAGTGAAGCCCACACAGTCAGCTCAGGGAGGGACCTGTGCCTTGCGCTGCAGCCCAGCCCCATCTGTATCTGGCTTTCACCTTAATTAGTAGGAGCTTTTCAGAGAAGCAATAAAACAACGGCATAGCAACTTGGACAGGGCATGGAAGGCAAGAGCCATTTCAGTAATGGAGTCAGTGGAATTGCTATTCTAAGAAGAGAGGGAGAGGGAGACCACTCTTTGCTATTAAGAGCCGAGGGCAAAGCTGTCCTGTCGTCTGCCTGGTTATTAAGGATAACTGATGGCCCGCCCACCTCCAACAACACAGGAAAATTGCAGCTCCATGAACCCAGAGTTCTGGACAGTGGTTCCCAGAAAGCCTAAGTGCTGAGCGCGGCAGTCTGAGAGAGGTGTGTGGGCCCGTGCTCGCTGGCTCACCCCAGCGGCCCGGGCCCAGAGGGGGTGATGACCAAGGGCAGCCCTCTACCGGGAAGGAAAGACAACCATGGCATGCGCTGGGCTGGCCTGGGGCTGGGTGAGGTTGTAGAAGAGCTGGCGGTGGGTGGTGGATCCTGCAGGGGAGAGGGTGATGTTGATGGCCACCCTCCTGGTGGGAACACACCTCAGCACCAGCCAGAAGGTTCTGGGAGCTCCTTGGTTTGACACATGGGGCAACTGGGGACTAGACACAAGTTCATTTTCCCAAAACCTGTATTTGCAAGAAGCACAGAAGGAAGCTGTTCTGGTGTTTGAGTAGATACCATGCCTCTTTCTTTCAACACCTTCATGTCCACCTCGGGGAGTGCTGGCTGCCCATGGTTGGACCCTGTAACTCTAACCCAGTCATAGGCTCTCAAGGGTCTCACCCAGAGACGACTCAGATGCAGGATGAAGACTCTTGAGGGGTAGGTTCTGGTCCTCCCTGTTGGTCACGAAGCAAGTTCCCCGTTTCTGAGCTCCAGGTTCCTCACCTGCCCACCGAGGAGGATGCGCCCAGGCCTGGCGATGGGCCATGGTGAGGACACAGTGCTGGGTAGATGGGAAGCAGCATGGGGAATGGGAAAGTGATATACAGAGAGCCCTACAGATGAGCAAGGGAATAGGGGTTGAGGGGGATGGAAGGATACGTGGTAGGTAGAATGACAGTCAGTGGATGGGTAGATGGGTAGGTGGAATGGTCAGCCTAAGAGTGAGGTTTGTTGTGTGTTCCCTATACCTAGAAGGAGAGGGCCAGCTGGAAGGAGGGTGCCAGCATTGTGAACAGCGGGTGGACAGTTCTGACCTCTGAGTCCTGTCTAGGTTACTTCCCCACCATCCAGCCTTCCATGGGAAAGAAGCAGGAGGAGAGACAAAGATATGGCAGGAGATGGAGAGGAGGTCTCCTGGAAGGGACATCACAGGTGTTGGGGCGAGGGCTTTGAGGTGTGCGACAAAGTGGGAAGGAGCGAGGGGCCCTGAGGTCAGGACCAAGGGGGAGGGCTTGCTGTGCAGGCAGGCCCCACCCAGGCGAGTGCAAGGACACATTCAGGGGCCAACCTGTGCGAGACTTGCGTCAGAGTGAGCTGCTGAGGAATTCAGCTGCTGCTTACACCCTGTGGCACTTCCCCCGGGGATGGGAAAGTGTCCAACCCAGTGATTTAAAACTTCACTAAATAAAAAATACATGCAGAGAGCAGACACACTGGAGGCAGCAGCAGATGTGAGCAGTATCATGGTCAGTGTCTGTCGTGTGATGTCCCCACGAGGAGCAGGTCCAGCAGCACGGGGTCTCGGTTTCCTCATCTGGATTTTTGGGATGGTTACTCTGTCCGTGGCCAACCCACCTTTCACTGTAATTACTGACCAGTGGTGACTCGTGGAGAATGAAGCCAACATTCGCCGCTCCTCTGAGGCCCATGCACGTTCATGCGGAGCCAGGAAAGACTGGATGAGCGCCCGCAGGAGGCCACACAGCAGTCGGCATCCTTCCTCTCGATCCCAATTATGTTTGGCAGAGAAAACAGCTTTTCCCTGTGGAGGATTAGGACAGTATGTCTGTGGCCCAGAGAGAAAATCCTAACCATGGCAAATACTTGACCATGAGAGGGGCCTAAAAAATGGCGGAGAGAGGGGCAGCGTCGTTGCAGGTGGTCTGATGAACACACAGACACACACATGCACACTCGACGGCAAGCCAGTGCCCGGAAGCACTCGGTATAGGCTGGCAGGCTCCACAAATGTGAGGTTGCAGCAGTCGCCAGCAGAGGCTAGAGAGAGCGGGGCTGGCCCCTGGCTGCTGAGGGCCGGCGGGCACTGTTTTTCTGGGAACTCTGACTGCCCTGCTCACTTCTGACCTCGGCTGCCTGCTAAGTCAACTCTTGCACTGCAGGCAGGTAAGATAGCTCTCCCAGCCCACCCCTCTCATAGGCGAGCCTCGGGACGGTGATTTTAAGACATTGTCTTTTTATGCTGAAAATGCTCAAAAATGGCTTTGTTTCTTTGGCAAGAGGGAAAGGTCAAGTTCTCATCCTTCTGATGCAGCTAGATTATCCAGCATCAGGGAGAGAAGCTGTTCTCCCAAGCCAAAGAGTGAGTGGCCGCCCAGGAGACGTCCTGCAGACTTCCTCTACACGCCTCCTCCCCAGCCTCAGTTGCAGGCTCTCAGCCAGGTGCACAGCCTCCAGCCTCCAGGAGACCCCTCAGGTGGTTGCAGATACTTCTGTTTGGAAATGAGAGGAATTGGAGAGGACCTCCAGTCCCCTGAGAGGACACAAGGGTGGCCACCACATATCTGTCATCCCTAATACTGGTAGCCAGTGGCAAAAGTGTGGGTGGAGTCTCCCCTATTTAATGGTGGAGAGGCAGTCAGCAGCTGGGCTGTCCTAAATTCTGCTTGGACCTGACATCTTCTTGTATTCCTGTCTATAAAATTAGAGGGTTGACACTAACTTTTAAACAGAAAACCCTATTTGTGCTCATCAATCTGCACAAAGCAGGAGACGCCACCCTCTAGTAAGAGCGCTAGTGCAAAAGCACCCGCCTCCGGTGCCAGAGCTGGGGAATCCGAGTGGGGCCAGCTCAGAGGCTGGGCGTCACTCTCTCCACAGGGCTCTGTGGTAGGTGGGGTGTCATCAGAGCTGGTCTTGCAGGTGGCAACTGGAGCCCCTACTGTCTCGGGCAGGAACGGGGTTTCCTGGGAGCGCCACCCAGTAGGAGTTGAGGCTGTAACAGGCCTCCTGGAGAAAAGGAGCTGGGAGGGTTAGGACAGAGCAAATGCATTTCAGAGAGCTTTGTCCTTTCCTGGTGTTGAGCAAATGTCAATAAACACGGAGGCAGGAGGTGTGGGCCCCAGTCATGCCCTCAAGCTCCCTCCCTCTACAGTCCCAGATGAGCTTGGTTTGCTTCCAAACACCCTATCTCGAGACATCCCCCCACCCCTCCATGGGAAGATGAAGGTGGGGAAAGATTAAAGCACACAGACTATTTGGGCCATGTCCTTCGAGTGCAAGATGGTAGAAACTAAAAGTTACAAGTATAAGAATACTTTTAGGAGAATTCCATTTTACTGAACTCAGCTATAAGCAGTAAATTGAAATAGATCTGTTTCATTTTTAATTAGAAGGGTCTACTTATATACAAAAAATACTGTATGGACTTTTGAAAGCATATTCTTCCACTGGATTAAAATAGTCCTTATAATGGTGTTTATTGGGTAAATCTTTCTTCCTAGCTCATGCAGTGTAGGCTATCACAGCTTAAGGAGCCTGACTGGACAGAGTCCAGGCTGGCTGCTGCTTCCCATGGGGGTATTCACAGTGACTCTGAGGAGAGCACTCCAATCCAGGAGACTCCCCTCCCCATTGTACAGGACTTGGGGAAGCGAAGGGGCAGTTCATTCACACAGGCTTCTGAAAATGGTGTGATGGGAGAAACAACCAAAGGCTAGTACTTAACTTTCACTCTAATTCATCTCATGGACAGACTGTCCTCAAGTTGACAAATGTTGCATCTGAGTCAGAAGGTGTACCAGAGAGAAAGAGCTGGTAGTAGATCACATCCAAGATGCCAAAGAATTAAATTAAATTACAGTAATAGAAACCTGCATTTCCAGAGCCCACTGAGAAAAATCCACAAGTGTTTACTGTGCGCCTACTATGCATAGGGTGCCGTGGGAGAGGCCATTAATCGCTTCATTGGGCTCTTGAAGATCTGATCGCTAGATGGGGAAGTGTTAGAGTTCCCCTGCCACATCACTAACTTGGTTCTAGCACTTTATACGTTGCCTTGAAATCATGTCACAGGTGTGTAGAGTGGATAGGATGATTGTGGGAACCGTGCGTCATCTTTTGACAGGACCTGGGTCCATGAGGGGCCTTGGGCCTCACCTTGGCACCTACCTCTGTGTAGTAGTTTGTGGCCATCCACAACTGCTGGGAGGGCCTTGGGACTAAACACATGGCACACAACATAGACTGGATGGGGAGAACCATGGAGAGGACAGAAGTGGGGAGCATGAGATTCAGAATGATCACAGGGTAGCATGGCATCTGACTGGGATGCAGCCACCTGGTACAAGTGAAGGTCAGCTCCACCAGGCCTGGCAGGCTCCTATAAACCTGTCTGACTGTTCCAGCACATTCTCCTGGTCATGCCGGAGGGACAGAGAGACCCTGCTGCCAGGCCAGGCCAGGCAGGCCCCTGGCCTTAGATGGGGAGGGTGTGGCCCTGCCTTGAGAACACCCAATAGGAAAAAGTAACTCCACTTTTTGGAACTCTGCACGGGGAGCAATTTTTTACTTTCCTGGAGTATTCAAAGTTTTCTGTCTAACAGGCATTCCCCAGACACATTAAAATATACTTGTGATTTGCAAAACAACTCAAATGCTCACAATTCTCTATTGAGTAAAGTATTTTAAAAACAACTAAACAACTGCAAAGAACCCTTACTTTGCCTCCTAGAGTGTCTAGCATAACACCTTTTAGCTTAACTTGCTAACTCAAGGACAGCAATTTGGACTGCTACAGTGAATAAGAAAATTGGGTTGGTTTCTGTCTTGGGTTGCAGTTACTTCTTCTAAGTTACAGATCACTGACAGGCAGTATACTGAAATGAGGTTTTCTTCTAGAGCTTCTGGCCTTTTTTTTCTCTGAATGGGTGGGATATAACAGGAAGGCTACGGATCCCTTGGATCTGCTAGCCTACTATCTACAGAAGACACCATGCCAGGGTAGGGTCCTCCCTATCTTCATACATGTACCTTTTCCCATCCTGGCCAACCCCCAGCAACTATTACCCTCTCTGTGACCTTTCTAAACCCCAAAGACATATTTTTTTAAAACTTTTATTCTTAAACACAAAACTGTTTTTTTAATTTTTTATTATTTTTAATAGTTTTTAATTGTTGAAAGTATTACATATGTCCAACTTTTTCCCCCATTGACCCCCTCCAGCCTGCCCTGCCCCCTGCGCCAGGCCCTCAACCATCTCTGCCTTGTCCAAGGATTACGTATATAAGCATACAAGGTCCTTGGTTGATTACCTCCAAACCATCCATCTTCCCTGCCTTCTCTCTGAGAATCCCCAATCTGTTCCCTGCTTCCGTGTCTCTGCATCCTTTCTGTTCATCAATTTATTTTGTTACTTAGATTCCACATATGAATGTGGTCATGTGATACTTGTCTTTCTCTGACTGACACATTTCACTCAGTGTGATACTGTGCAGGTCCCTCCATGCTGTCTTAAAGGGTAAGAGATCCTTCTTTTTTACAGCTGCATAGTATTCCATGGTGTAAATGTACCACAGCTTTTTATCCACTCATCTACTGATGGGCACTTGGGCTGTTTCCAGATCTTGGCTACTGTAAATTGTGCTACAATGAACATAGGGGCGCATACATTCTTTCTGATTGGTGCTTCGGGTTTCTTAGGATATATTCCTAGAAGTGGGATCACCCAGTCAAATGGCAGATCCATATTTAATTATTTGAGGGAACTCCATGCTGTTTTCCATAATGGCTGCACCAGTCTGCATTCCCACCAGCAGTGTCCTAGGGTTCCTTTTTCTCCACATCCTTGCCAGCACTTGTCATTTGTTGATTTGTTGATGGTAACCATTCTGACAGGAATGAGATGGTACCTCATTGTCATTTTGATTTGCATCTTTCAGATGAATAGTGACCTTGAGCATTCTTTCATATGGCTCTTGGTCATCCTATGTCCTCCTTGGAGAACTGTCTATTTAGGTCCTTTGCCCATCTTTTAATTGGCTTGTTTGTCTTCCTTCTGTTAAGTTGTCTGAGTTCCTTGTATATTTTGAATATTAACCCTTTATCAGGTGAATCATTGCCAAATATGCTTAAATATGTGTATCTCCCCTACAGTGGGATCCCTTTTCATCTTGATTTCTTTTGCTGTGCAGAAGCTTTTTGTTTTGACGTAGTCCCATTTGTTTATTTTTTGTTTATTTGCCCTAGGAGATGTATCCATAAACATATTGCTGTGATAGATGTCTGAGATTTTGTTACCTATGGTTTCTTCTAAGACTTTTAATGTTAGCTGATTTACATTTAAGTCTTTTTTCCATTTTGAGTTTATTCTTCTGCATGGTGTAATGCTTTTTCTGCATCTATGGATATGATCATGTGATTTTTGCCTTTCAGTTTGTTTATGTGATGTATCATGTTGATTTGATTTGTGAATATTATACCCGTCTTTCATCCCCGGAATAAACCCCACTTGGATGTGGGGTATGATCTTTTTAAGATATTGCTGGATGCAATTTGCTAATATTTTGTTGAAGATTTTAGCATCTATGTTCATCAGGGATATTGGCCTGAAATTCTCTTTCTTTGTAGTGTCTATATCTGGTTTTAGAATTAGGGTGATGCTGGCCTTATAAAAAGTGCTTGGAAGTGCTCCTTCCTCATGGATGTTTTGGAACAGTGTGAGGAGTAGAGGTATAAGTTCTTTGAATGTTTGGTAAAACTCCCCTATGAAGCCCTCCAGACCTGGGCTTTTGTTTGCTGGGAGGTTTTTTTTTTTTTATTAATGCTTCTATTTCATCAGGTGTTGTTGGCTGATTCAGGTTTTTTTATTCTTCCTGCTTCAGTTTTGGGAGATTGTATTTTTCTAGGAATTTGTTCATTTCATCCACATTGTCCAGCTTGTGGGCATATAGTTAGTTGTTCCTTACAATTCTTTATATTTCTGTGGTGTCAGTGGTTAGTTTTCCGCTTTTGCTTCTGATTTTATTTATTGGGGTCCTCTCTCTTTCTTAATATGTCTGGCTAACAGGTCATCAATTTGTTTATCCTTTCATAGAACAAGCTATTTTTTTAATTCTTTATTGTTGAAAGTATTACATATATCCCTTATTCCCCTCCATCAAATCCCTCCAGCCTATCCCCATTCACCCCAGGCATATAGACATTCAAGTTCTTGGGTTGATTAACTTCCACCAACACACTCCCCACCTTCCAGTTGGAGGAAACTCCATACTGTTTTCCATAGTAGTCCCATCACTCTGTATTCCCACCAGGAATGCACTAGGGTTCTCTTTTCTCCACATCTTCACCAGCACTTGTCATTTGTTGATTTGTTGATGGCAGCCATTCTGACAGGTGTGAGATTTTCATTGTCGTTTTAATTTGCATTGATCTGATGATCAGTGACTTTGAGCATTGTTTTATATGTCTCTTAGCCATCTCTGTGTCCACATTGGAGAAGTGTCTATTTAGGTCCGTTGCCCGTTTTTTAATTGGGTTGATTGTGTTTCTATTGTTGAGTTGTATAAGTTCCCTATATATTTTGGATATTAACCCTTTTAAAGGTGTATCGTTGCCAAATATGTTCTCCCAATGCAGTGGGCTACCTTTTCATCTTGTTGATAGTTTCCTTTGTTTTACAGAAGCTTGTATTTTGACATAGTCCCATTTGTTTATTTTCTCCTTTGCTTCCATTGACCTAGAAGATGTATCAGTAAACATATTGATGCAAGAGATGTCTGCCATTTTGCTGCCTGTGGATTCTTCTAGGACTTTTAAGGTTAACTGATGTACATTTAAGACTTTTTTCTATTTTGTGTTCATTCTTCTGCATGGTGTAAGTTAGTGGGTTAGTTTCATTTTTTTGCATGTATGTGTCCAATTTTCCAGCACCATTTATTGAAGGAACTGTCTTGGCTCCATTATATACTCTTGCCTCCTTTTTCATGTATTAATTGAGTGTAATGGCTTGGGTCGGCTTTTGAGGTCTCCTTTCTGTTACATTGATCTATATGCCTATCCTTGTGCCAGTACCGGGCTGTTTTGATTACCATGGCTTTGTAGGATAACTTGAAATATCAGTTATTGTGATGCCTTCAACTTTGCTCTTCTTTCTTGATATTGCTGCAGCTATTTGGAGTCCATTTTGGTTCCATGTAAATTTTCAGAGTTTTTGTTCTAGATCTGTGAAACATGCAGTTGGTATTTTAATGGAGATTGCATTGAATCTGTAGATTGCCTTGGGTAGTATGGACATTTTAATGATGATAATTCTACCAACACATGAACACAGTATATTCTTTCACCTGTTTATATATACTTCTGTCTATTTGTTCAGCATCCTATCATTTTCCCAATACAGGTCTTTTGCCTCCTTGGCTAAGTTTATTCCTAAGTGTCTTAATTTTTTCTTGCAATGGTAAGTGAGATTGCTTGTTTCGTTTCTCTCTTGGAGAAATCATTATTGGTGCATGAAGAAGCCATTGCTTTTGGGGTATTAATTTTGTATCCTGCTCCCTTGACAAATTCATGGATTAAATATAGTAATATTTCGGAGGAGTCTTCAGGATGTTCTATGCACAATATCGGGTCATATGGGAGTAATGAGAGATTTACTTCCTCCTTTCCAATTTGATGCCCTTTTTTCTTCTTGTTTGATCTCTGTGGCTAGGACTTCCAGGGCTATGTTGAATCAGAGTGGTGAAAGCGGACATCCCTGTCTTGTTCCTGTTCTTAGGGGAAATGGTTTTAGTTTTTACCCATTGAGTTCGATGTTCACTATAGGTTTGTTATATATGGCCTTCATCATGTGCAGATATCCTCCCTCTGTTCCCACTTTGCCGGAGGTTTTTTCTAAAATGGGTGTTGGATCTTTTCAAATGCTTTTTCTGTGTCTCTTGATATGATCTTCTGATTTTTGTCTTTCAATTTGTTTATGTGATGCATCACATTTATTGATTTGCGAATATTATACCAGCCTTGCATCCCCGGAATAAATACCACTTGGTCATGGGTATGATCTTTTTAAGATATTGCTGGATGCGATTTCCTAACATTTTGTTGAGGATTTTAGCAACTTTGTTCACCCAGGGATATTGGTCTATAATTCGCTTTCTTTGTAGTGTCTTTATGTAGTTTTGGAATCAGGGTGATGCTGGCCTTCTAAAAAGAGCTTGGAAGTGTTCCTTCTCCTTGGATATTGTGGAATAGTTTGAGGAGTAGAGGTGTTCTTCTTTGAAGGTTGGTAAAACTCCCCTGTGAAGCCATCCAACCCGGGCTTTTGTTTGCTGGGAGTTTTTTTATTACTGCTTCTATTTCATCAGGTGGTGTTGGCCGATTCAGGTTTTTTGATTCTTCCTGATTCAGTTTTAAGAGATTGTATTTTTTTCTAAGAATTTATCCATTTCATCCACATTGTCTAGCTTGTTGACATATAGTTGTTCATCAGATTTCCTTATAACCCTTTGTATTTCTGTGGTGTGAGTGTGTAGTTCTCTGCTTCAGTTTCTGATTTTATTTATTGGGGTCCTCTCTTTTGGTTTCGCTGAATCTGCCTAATGGTTCACCAATATTGTTATCCTTTCAAAGAACCAGCTATTATTTTATAAGTAAATCTTTATTGTTTAAAGATTACATACGTCCCTCTTCACCCCCCCCCCCTTTATTGGCTCCCTCCAACCTGTGACTGTCCACCCCCATGCATCTATGCATTCAAGGTCTTTGGTGATTACCTCCTACCCACCCATCCCTCTGGGACTTCCCTCTGGGATTCCACACTCTGGTCCATGCTTCCATTTGTCTGGATCCACTCCATTCATCAGTTTGTTTTGTTACTTAGATTCCACATACGAGTGCGATCATGTGATACTTGTCTTTCTCTGACTGTTTCACTCAGCATGATACTGTCCGGATCCCTTCATGCTGTCTCAGAGGGTAAGAGATTCTTTTTTTCTTCCTTTTTTTTTTTTTTACCGTTGCGTAGTATTCCATGGTGTAAATGTACCACAGCTTTTTATCCACTCATCTACTGATGGGCAGTTAGGCAATTTCCAGATCTTAGCTATTGTAAATTGTGCTGCTATCATCTCAGAGGGGTGCATACCTTCTTTCTCATTGGTGCTTCAGATTTCTTAGGATATATTCCTAGAAGTGGGATTACTGGGTCAAATGGCAGATCCATATTTAACTGAGGGAACTCCATGCTGTTTTCCATAATGGCTGCACCAGTCTGCATTCCCACCAGCAGTGTACTAGGGTTCCCTTTTCTCCACATCTTTTGTTGATTTTTGATGGTAGCCATTCTGACAGGTGTGAGATGGTACCTCATTGTCCTTTTGATTTTCATCTCTCGGAAGAATAGATTTTGAACATTCTTTTCTATGTCTGTAGGCCATCAGTATGTCCTCTTTGGAGAAGTGTCTATTTAGGTGCTTTGCCAATTTTTAATTGAATTGTTTTTCTTCCTTTTGTTAAGTTGTATGAGTTCCTTATATATTCTGGATATTACCCCTTTATCAGATGTATCATTGCTAAATATCTTCTCCCATACAGTGGGCTTCCTTTTCTTTTCGTTGATGTTTTGTTGGGGTTTTTTTGCTGTGCAGAAGCTTGTATTTTGATGTAGTCCCATTTGTTTATTTTTTCCTTTGTTTCCTTTGCCCTAGGAGATGTATCTGTAAACATATTGCGTAACAGATGTCTGCCATTTTGCTGCCTATGGTTTCTTCTAGGACTTTTAAGGTTAACTGACTTACATATAAGCTTTTTATCCATTTTGTGTTTATTCTTCTGTGTGGTGTGTGTTGGTGGTTAGTTTCATTTTTTATTTTTTTTTTGCATGTATCTGTCCAATTTTCCCAACACCATTTATTGAAAAGACTGTCTTCACTCCACTGTATGTGTTTGCCTCCTTTGTCAAATATTAATTATTCATAATGGCTTGGGTTGATTTGTGAGGTCTCTTTTCTGTTCCTTTGATCTATATGCCTGTCCTTATGCCAGTACCAGGCTGTTTTGATTATGATGACTTTGTAGTATAATTTGAAATATCTGTTAATGTGATTCCTCCAACTTGCTCTTCTTTTTTGAGATTATTGAAGTATTTGTTTTAGATCTGTGAAATATGCGGTTGGTATTTTAATATAGGAATTACATTGAATTTGTAGCTTGCCGTAGGTAGTGTTGACATTTTTATAATGTTGATTCTACCAACCTATGAACGTGGTATATTCTTCCACCTGTTTTTGTCTCCTTCGGTCTCTTTTTTCAGAGTCCTGTAGTTTTTGGAATACAGGTCTTTTGCCTCCTTGGTTAAGTTTATTCCTAAGTTTCTCAATTTTTACGTCAAAATAGTGAATGGGATTGCTTGCTTATTTTCCCTTCTAAGAATTCATTGTTGGTGTATAAAAAAAAGGCATTGATTATTGGGTGTTGATTTTGGATCCTGCTTCAATGCCAAATTCATGGATTAAATATAGTAGATTTAGGTGGAGTCTTCAGAGTTTACGATGCACAATATCATGTCCTTTCCAATAATGAGAGTTTTACTTTTTCCTTTTCAATTTGATGCCGTTTTTTTCTTCTTATGGTCTGATCACTATGGCTAGGACTTCCAGGGCTCTGTTGAATAAGAGTGGTGAAAGCGGACATCCCTGTCTTGTTCCTGTTCTTAGGGGAAATGGTTTTAGTTTTTGCCCATTGAGTTTGATGTTCATTGTAGGTTTGCTATATATGGCCTTCATCATGTTGAGAAATGCTCCCTGTATTCCCATGTTGCTGGGAGTTTTTATAAAAAATAGCTGTGGGTTTTCATAGAATGTGCTTTCTGCCTCTATTTATAAGATCATGTGATTTTTGTTTTTCAATTGTGATTATCACATTTTTTGATTTGCAAATATTTTACCAGCCTTCCATTGCCAGAATAAATCCCACTGGATAATGGGGTATGATCTTCTTAATATATTGCTCCATGCAATTAGCTAATATTTTTTTGAGGATTGTAGCAACTATGTTCATCAAAGATATTGGCCTGTAATTCTCTTTCTTTGTAGTGTCTTTATTTTTTTTTTTTATTGCTTAAAGTATTACAACAAGTGATAGATAAGTATTACAACAGATGATAGATAGATCTCCATTTTTTCCCCTTGGCCTTCCCCCCCTCCCTAACCCCCAGTTTCCCGTGTCCACTGATTATTCTCCTATGCATGCATGCAAGTCTTTCAGTTGATCTCCCAACTCCCCCCCAACCATCCCCAGCCTTCCAGCTGTAGGATGATAGTCTGTTCAAGGCTGCTCTGTCTCTGTATTTGTTTATGTTTATCATTTTGTAATGGTCTTTATTATCCATAAAT